>SCLH01002037.1:46843-67667 GCA_004367855.1 Oikopleura vanhoeffeni | reverse complement strand
AATAGGGTTAGGAATAGAGTTAGGAATAGGATTTGGAATAGGGTCAGGAATAGGGTCAGGAATAGAGTCAGGAATAGGGTCAGGAATAGGGTTAGGAATAAGGTTAAGAATAGGGTTAGGAATAGGGTTAGAAATAGGGTCAGGAATAGGGTTAGGAATAGGGTTAGGAATAAGGTAAGGAATAGGGTTAGGAAAAGGGTTAGGAATAAGGTAAGGAATAGGGTTAGGAATAGAGTTAGGAATAGGAATAGGGTTAGGAATAGGGTGAGGAATAGGGTCAGAACTAGGGTTTGGAAAAGGGTTAGGAATAAGGTATGGAATAGGGTTAGGAATAGAGTTAGGAATAGGATTAGGAATAGGGTTAGGAATAGGGTGAGGAATAGGGTCAGGAATAGGGTTAGGAATAGGGTCAGGAATAGGGTTAGGAATAAGGTTAGGAATAGGGTTAGAAATAGGGTTAGGAATAGGGTTAGGAATAGGGTTAGAAATAGGGTTAGGAATAAGGTAAAGAATAGGGTTAGGAATAAGGTAAGGAATAGGGTTAGGAATAGAGTTAGGAATAGGATTAGGAATAGGGTTAGGAATAGGGTTAGGAATAGGGTTAGGAATATGGTTAGGAATAGGGTTAGGAATAGGGTTAGGAATAAGGTTAGGAATAAGGTTAGGAATAAGGCTTCATTTCAAATTTGAAATATAAATCCCACAAAAATCGATTGATGCAAAATTTTATAGTGAACAATGTTTTAAACGACTGTCAACACAATTAATTACAAAGATTAAATAACAGCAAACTGTTTATGCTGCAAACAGTTGTGACAGAATACCGTATCTCGAAAGAGACAAAAATGGTGTTTTCGCGCCTGCCTAATTACTGTCGAGCAACAAACCAAATCGGTTTTGTTGCTCATTCCTATTTTCCCGTTTAGAGAATCCCACCAATAAAATATGAAATAATAATACATTTTGTGTTTATTCTTGTGTCAGTCAGAACCCGCATTCAAATCCTGAAAGCTTGCTCAAAGTGCCAAGTATAACAGTGGTACCAGAAAAACTTGGCTGACCAAGTTTACACATTTTTTATTTTTTTTTCTCAATAATTAAAAAAAAAGAGAATTAAATTTTAAATTTATTGAAATTTGGAATTTTTATTTAAACCGTGTTTTTCAACACGAAAAGGCTTGCTTCATTTCCTACGTCCCAACAACTTCCTACTTTTAATAACTAGAGACGCTTAAATGGCGGCCAAAAANGGAAAAGGGTTAGGAAAAGGGTTAGGAAAAGGGTTAGGAAAAGGGTTAGGAAAAGGGTTAGGAAAAGGGTTAGGAAAAGGGTTAGGAAAAGGGTTAGGAAAAGGGTTAGGAAAAGGGTTAGGAAAAGGGTTAGGAAAGGGTTAGGAAAAGGTTTAGGAAAAGGGTTAGGAAAAGGGTTAGGAAAAGGGTTAGGTAAATTCGTGCTCAGTGTTCACGCGAAAACTGTTTTTGAAAAAGTTAGGTTAGAAATTGTTTCAGGGGCCACCTCAATCGATAACCTCTCAAATTCATATTAATTGTTGTTACCTTTTAAATATTCAGACAGTTTTTTTTTAATGTCATAGTTTGTGAAATTCAAATGCGGGAAAAAACGCTCTGAGCTTAACTTTGAATCCCGCATTTCATATGCGGGAAAACCACATGCGGGAAAAAAAACTTTTTTTTTCCGTATGCGGGAAAAAACGCTCTCAGATCGAAAAAGACCCCCCACCTATTAAACGTTTTTGAGATGGCGTTCCGTTGTTAAAAGGATATGTGATAAATATTTAAACGATTTTCTTCGTATTTGGGTTTATGAGTAATTAATTCCTAGGTGAACTATCTCATATCTTAATTCCACCCGAAACACACCAAAATCTCTAATCCAAGCTTTAGCCACGTCACTTACGTATTGTGATGAGCCATTTCCACAAATTAATAAAAACCCTAAAATCCACCGTTTATCGGCCTTCGGCCGATTAGGGGGCTCGTTTTTTCAAAAATTTAAAAAAAAAAAAATTAAAAAAAAAAAAAAAAAAAAAAAAAAAAAAAAAAAATATTTAAAACGTAAATCTCCTATTTATCGGCCTTCGGCCGTATTTGGGGCTGATTTCCCACAAAATTAAAAAGAAAACATAAAATCCTCTTTTATCGGCCTCGGCCGATTGTGGGCTCATTTCCCACAAAATTCAAATAAAGAGACATAAATCCTCTTTTATCGGCCTTCGGCGATTGGTGCTGCATTTTTTTTTCCACAAAATTAAATAAAAAACATAAATCCCCTTTTAATCGGCCTTTGGCCGATTTTGGCCTTATTTTCCACAAATTAAATATAAACAACATAAATCCCCAGTTTGATCGGCCTTCGGCCGTTTGGGGCTCTTTCATTCAAAAAATTTATTACAAGAAACATAAATCCCGTTTATCGGCCTTCGGGCCGATTAGGGCTCATTTTTCAACAAATTCAAATTTAAAACGCTAAATCCCCTATTATCGGCCTTCGGCCGATTGTGTGGCGGCTCATTTTCACAAATGTAATTAAAAACCCTAAAATCCCCGTTTATCGTTCTTTCGGCCGATTGGGCTCATTTTCAACAAATTTAAATTTAAACGTAAAAATCTTCTATTTATCGGGCCTTCGGCAGATTTTGCTTGCTGTGTGTGGTGCTGGATGTTTTTTCCCACCCAAAATTAAATAGAAGAAAAACATAAACTCCTCTTTTATGGGCCTTCGGCCGATTGTGCGAGGCCGTCTTCATTTCCACAAATAAATTTAAAGAGACATAAATCCTCTTTTATCGGACTTCGCCGATTCGGTGGCTCATTTTTCACAAAATTAAATAAAAAAATAAATCCCCTTTTTATCGGCCTTCGGCGATTTTGGCTATTTTCCACAAAATAAAACTAAAACAACATAAAATCCCCATTTATCGGCCCTTCGGCCGATTTGGGGGACTCCATTTTCCCACAAATTAAATAAAAGACGATAAAATCCCCGTTATCGGCCTTCGGCGATTAGCACATGGGGCTCATTTTTCAACAAATTTAAATTTTTTAAACGTAAAATTTCCTATTATCGGCCTTCGGCGATTTTGGGGCTGGATTTCCCACAAAATTAATAGAAAACATAAGATCCTCTTTTATCGGCCTTCGCCGATGGTGGACGGGGGTCTGGCCGGCCTCATTTCCACAAAATTCAAATAAAAAACTAATCCTCTTTTATCGGCCTTCGGGCCCGATTCCGCTCCTGGTCGCCGGGCTCATTTCCACCAAAATTAAATAATAATTAATTCCCTTTTATCGCTTCGGCCGATTTTTTGGCTTATTTCCACAAATTAAATAAAACAAATAAATCCCCATTTTATCGCTTCGGGCCGATTACTTGGCGTGTGGGCTTTTCTTGGTGGGGCCGTCATTTCCACAAAATTAAATAAAGCAAGCTAAGAAATACCCATTATCGACCTTCGGCCGATTTGGGGCCTTCATTCCCACAAATTTAAATTTTTAATATAATATCTCCCTTTTATCGGGTTTAGGCTGGTTTGGGCTCATTTTTTCAACAAGATTAATTTTGAGCAACTTTATTGTAGCCCAGTCAGCCATCCGGGCAAAAATTGAATTTTTTCACAAATTAAAATCTGATCACTTCATTTTTCAACCAATCAGAAACGCCAATAAACTTTGAATTTTGTTTTGACAAATTAGTTTTAAATTAAATCTTCAAATAATTTTCATATTTAACGGAGATTCAGCCAAAACACGGAAGCGCCTCTAGCACCAACCTGTTGGTAATCTGTGACCAAGTTGGATTCCACTTTTTATATTGAAAAAGTCTGGAAATGCTGTTCGAGGGACCTAAAACACCGCCACCAAGTTGGTCGGACGAATCTGAAAGAAACACAAACCATAGAAAAGTAAATTTTTTTGTATTTTGTAAATTTTTCATCTTGGTGACCACCTGAAACGAGCGTCGTCACCTAGTGATAATACTGAAATTTTCAATTGCATCGTTTGTCACCGCTCAGAAGACCGTCTGTTTTTAAAACTTGAAATAACAATAGATGAGAAAAGAACGGTTTTATGAATAACAAGTAATTTTTTCATCAAAAAAAACCGCCACCAAATGTCGGAAATTTTTTTTTGTCTTGTTTTTATCGTTCTTCAAAATGATAGGTTACCAAATTTTCAGCTTGATAGTGCACGTAAATCAATTTTTTTAGCGTTTTCACCACCCCTTCTTAAAGTCAGCACACCAATGTCTCAAAAGTCCGTTATGAATGGTGTAGTATTTTAAAAATAATCAGAATTATAGACAAATCGAGCATACCGATATGGAAAGTTACCACAAGAATATGAAGTTTATTACTTCCAAAGTTGTAAATTTTCTATTTTTTGAACCACCCAAAAACAGCGCACCGAGTGATTGGCACCAATTTTTTCCAAGCCGATGTGTTCTAAGCGCCAAACTACGCTTGAGACCTTAAATGTCAGAACCATACGACCTTGTTATTGGTACCTCATTTTGTTTGCTCGACCCGGCCTTTAAAATTTTCGAATCTTCTTTTTAAAAAATTAAAGAATTTTGTAAACAAAATTGAAAGATTTGTTCGAGAATTGTAATATTTTTTTCCAAAAATAAAAAATTTGTTTTCTTTGAATTACAATTTTTGAAACTTATTTAAATTTTGACAAATTTTTAGAGTTTTGATAATAATTTTGAATCTTTTGAAACAATTTTTTATATTTTACACTCAATTTTCAATTTTTTAGTTTATTGTTTTGACAGATTTCATTTTACACTCAATTTTCAGTTTTTTAAAGTTTTTTTATTTCGACAAATTTCATTCTTTATCTAAGTTATATTTACTGATCTTTTAAGGCGGTACTGGTTCGCTTGGGAATGACTTTTCTAGATGGATAACATCAGCCTAACCCCCGAGAAACCTATGGACCAATTAGATTACCATGTTGCTAGATCACCCTTAATCTGTGAAAACCATAGGTCAATGACTTCTTGTTCCGTACACTTTGAGGATACGTTACCAGTAACAAGGTGGCCCTTGGACAAATTTCCGAATCTATCTCCTCCAGTGGTTTATGTAGGAAAGGCAACTTCAAATTTATAACATATTCCTTATGACTTATAAACTTAGGTCCTCTAGGAAGCGTGTTTTTTTCGAAATCACTTCAGTTTTTCTAGGAATCGCAGAACTAACTGATTTTAGCATTTTTTCACCGAAATATCTATTCTCCTTCTATGGTTCTAATTTTGGAATCCACTCAAATTCAAGCAAAGACTAGCACAGAACAAATTAAAACTCGCTGTAGAAGCCTTTTTTTGTAAATTTCGACTCCAAAACTCAAAATATAAATTTTGAGTCACATGAAAAAATTTCCGAAAAAAAGTGTGCTTCGATTGTTCGAAAGAAGTATCAAAAGAAAGCCACGAGAACACTGATAAGAAAGTTGGCTACGTCAAAAAATTTTCAAGTTTCAGTGGTTAAATAAAAGCAAACGTTATTTTTGAACTTCATTCGAAATTTTTATTTAGATAATTCGGTCGGTAGTACACTTGGTTATCAATCTCAAATCATTTGGACCATTTCAAAGATTCAAATGCCTCATAAAACCAGCGACAGTACCCCCTTAGTTCCAAATTTTGTTTTAAAATTAAAAATTTTATTTCTCGAACGAAATTTTAATTTTTTTAACAATTTTGATCTAGGTTCACCGTTGAACATTATAAAACGTATTTTTTGAGCATTTTTTTTGCGGAAACACATGAGAAGCCGTGCTCAAAATCTCAAAAACACTGGATTTCATAAAATTGAAAAGTTTTTAAAATTTTGAGACGAATAGTTTTTACGAGGAGTGTATAGTTTCGCCCCAGGGAACAGCCTCGGACAGCCTAGCCACTCTGTGTTGATTAACCTGTCAACACAGATCATCAATGTTATTAAACAAAAATCATTGCTCTCCGGGAATAAATAAAAACTCATTTATTGGTACTTTTCCGGCCCAAAATGAATTAATAATATAAGAAAGATCAAAAATAGTTTTTTTTTTAAAAATATTTGTCTTGAAGATGTTGAACGCCTAAAAACTAATTTTTTAACATAAATTTGCAATTCCAAATTATAAGTTCTGATCGGAAATATACTACAGTATAACGATTCCGTTGTCAAATGGCTCAAATGTGAAGTTTGATTTCGACGAATCAGGATGAAGCACGAAAATTTTTCGAAAATTCAAAATTTTTTCTGCGTTGAAAAAAATACCATCTCGTTACTCAGATTCCCACCTGACGCAATATAAAGATAATGCTTCAGTCTTGCTTATTCTCAAAACATTGAAAAAGTCATAATTGAAGAATTAAGTTTATTTATAAAAAATCACCCTTTTTTATACAATTGAACTATAGTTTATAATACAGTTACCAGAAAATCGGCTATTCCGAATCTTCAGTGGTATTTTGAACGTGTTTTGGGATATTTTGAAATTAAGCCAATCAGATGGTGGGAAATTTAATCCTTAACTATTTCAAGTGCTACACTTTTGAGAAGTACAATCGATTCCTTTGTGATTATTAGTGAGGTGTCAAAAAAATAAATGAAAAATTCACCGCATATAAGCTTTTAAGTGAAAAAAAGCAATTTTGGAACCTAGGAGTTAAAAATAAAAAAATTTTATTCAAATTTTCATCTGTCTAGGTATTCGACAAATTTAAGTGTCAAAATGTCAAGCATTTTTGATTACTCGAAAAATCCGCAAAAAACACGCCTACAATTGCGTCCTCTAAAAACTCGAAATTTTTTGCATCTTATAATTTGTTGCATATCCCTTTATCACCTTTTGGTTAGAATGCGTAGCCACAACGTTAAATCACACGTTAAAAGGAGTAGTGGCTACGCATTCTAACCAAAAGGTGATAAGGGATATGACAGAATATTTAAATCAATAGGAAGTATAAATTAGCATATTTCAAAGGTTTCTAGGGTTATCTCCCAAAAGGGAGCTAAAAAGTTTTATCCCATCCGGAGTTTTCTGCTGGAACTGGTTTTCCATCTGTTGTCTTTTGATTCATATCTAGCTCCGCCAAGCGCTTACATTCAAATCCGGCAAAAATTCGACTAAAAAATGAAGTTAAATGAAATTGAAATAATCATGGATCAAGATAATAAAATGAATAATTTAGAGGGAATAAAATCCTTGACTTGACTTCACGTTCACCGTTAGTAGCCGAAATAAACTTTGAAGTTTCACGAACTTTTATTTATTATAATGATGTTTTAAAAATAACCCATATGTTCTTAGGATAAGCTTTCCACGGTATCGAAAATCCTCAATAATTCAATTTTATAGAAATTCAAAAACTGTAAATATCGTAAATTTTAAAAATCGATTTTGCTTATGATTCATAAGTTTTGATGTCCCCTAGGGGACTCCCCTGTACATGACATTTTTGTGATACTTTAAAGGGTCGCATGATGCTACTAGCATCGACTCGGAAGACTTGAGTCAATTTAACATACGAAATTAATTAGCTGGTTTACTTTTTTGTTGCTTATTATCGTTAGCTGAACCAGAATGAATGTGCAGCTACTTATAAAAAATATTTTCGTCTATTATAGGAAAGATTTGAGTCCGAACTTTAATTTTTAATCGTAAAATTTTCAAAAAAAATCAAAGTATTATTAAAATTTCCGCATTTTTTGTCCAATTTTTTTTTTGAAATCTGGGAATAAAATCTAAAAAAATAGTCACTTTAACTTTTTTCATGCATGTCTACATATTTTTCGGACAGCCGTTTGAAAAATCATAAAATCTTTATTTTTCATCTTCTGTCGAATTTCATGGAAATATTATGAAATTTCCGCAATCATGTCCAGAATCACTTATTTTTTTTTTGTATCTATTAAATATCCGTATGTCAACTGATGAGTTGGTCGCGCGATTTTCATTTCTAAACTATCGATGAAATTTTTAACACTCGGCTGTACACTCGATGAGTGCCATTTGACACTAAATTTTTAAAAATTTAATGCTTTATAAAAAATTCCAAATAAAATTGTGGGTGTAATAGGCGCCATTTTTTCAGATAGTAAGAACACTTTTTAATATCAAAACGCAATTGAAGGTCAATTTTATCTCAAAAAATTGTTTTTCTCTACTTTTTGCCTTTTTGACCATTTCATGAAAAAAAACTTTCATATCAAGGAAATTTTTTAATACGCAACATAGAAACCGGACTTTTAAGCGCTAATGCGCTGCGCATTACACCAGACAATGTCTGAAGTTATTAATATCGTCTTCAGAAAAATTTCTATGGTCGGGTTAAGTTGAAATGGAGTTCCAATGAAAAGTTGTTTTAATATTTCACAGATAGTTAGTTATGTTAAGAAATTGGAAATATAAACGTTTGCAAGAATGGACACTTGTTGAAGATAAAAAAAAAAAAATTAATTTTCACATTTTTTTTCCTATATCGCTCTGAAAAAATGTACTTATCTGCCGGATCGATGCCACCCCCTTAAGGGGTAGTGTCCGCAAAAAAGTTGGCCTGAAAATCTAATATAGTACTAAACCACCCCCAAAAAAACGATTGGTGATGGTCTCGTCGCTTTTCAATCATCGGTTCTCCCACAAGAGGGCGGCAAAGTCGAAAACGGAGGTACCATTTTCTCCTTAATAACATATCCGATCAAACTTCATTCATTGTTCAAATTGAGCGGATTCTCAATGAGCAAAAATATTGTGATAGTTTTTTGTTTTGATTTTATAAAAAATACAGTAGATAACCTTAAAAAAGTGGTATTTTGGCCGGTTTGGTACCATTTATCGAAACCGCTTATCAGAATTTGTTTTAACTATGCTCATTTCGATTTCTCATACAATTGCAAACATAAATGTGGACTACATTTTTCATTCATGTCATCAACAAATTTCATGTCATCAAAAACCCTTCAATTTTGAAAATCAGATTTTTAGCATTATTTTTATACATGTATTAATTTTTTGATGACATGAATGAAAAATGTAGTTCACAATTATTGTTTGCAATTGTATGAGAAATCGAATGAGCATAGTTAAACAAATTCTGATAAGCGGTTTTCGAATTAATGGTACAAACCGGCCAAAATACAACTTTTCTAAGGTTATCTACTGTATTTTTATAAAGTCAGACAAAAACCACCACAATATTTTTGCTCATTGAGAATCCGCTCAATTTGACACATGAATGAAGTTGATCGGATATGTAATTAAGGAGAAAATGGTACCTCCGTTTTCGACTTTGCCGCCCCTCTTGGGGAGAACCGATGACTGAAAAGCGACGAGACCATCACCAATCGTTTTTTGGGGGTGGGTTAGTACTATATCAGATTTTCAGGCCAACTTTTTTTGCGGACACTACCCCTTAAGCGGTTTATCTTATGAAATACCGGATCATTTTTTTATACTAACGAAATCCCGACTATCAAGAACCCGATTGCAGCCCTAGTTTCTTAGTCGAAGAAGTCGATTTTTGACTTATCAAAAACCTGATTTTTCGAAAAATTTTAAATTTTCGTCGAATTAAAATTTTGTTTTGAAATTCTGTAAAAATGTACTTTTTCGTTTTTTCATATCTAGCATAGGTTCAAAATGCACGAAAACCAATAACCACCCTATCGCCTGATAACAATAATGTACATCTAGGCAGCTCAATATGCATATTATATGCCTATCAAGCTGCCTAGATTTAAATGAGTGAAACCTCTGTTATTTTCAAAATTTGCCTTTTTTCATCATTTATAAGCCGAAAACGTGAAAATGGCCAAAATGTCATGTTTGTTGCAAATTTTTTGATCTATAGCCGCAAATACTATCACCAATTGAAATAAACACATTATTCTTCTTGGGGTACCTTGGAAAATTCTGTTCGATCTGATCCAAAAAAATAAGTTTTTTTATGGATTTAAAAAAAATAAGTGAAAAAATTGACTTTTTTGTATTCTTTCAATGGCAGTCTTCACAAATATTTAAAATAAAAGCAATAATAATAATATCATGTTAAGCAAATTATTGTCTTTCATGCTTTTCGCTGATATTTCAATTATTTTTAGGAAAAATCATGAAAAAAGACGAATTTGTGTTTTCTGACGCCAAATATCTGAAAACTACACATTGCGGAACCTAATACTAAAATATAATTTATTATTCGAACAATAATCTCACATCCTGATATACAACTGAAGCTCACTGATTGCTTCACCGATCAAAAACGAGCTTCAAAATAGAGCCATATTTTGTTTTAAAAAGCCTACTCCCCAAAGTTTTATAGATATGAAAATAATTTTTTAAATTTTATTACCCAAAAATGACGTCCGAAGGTCTGTTACTATCGTTTTCGACAATTTTTAATAAATTTGCCCTGAAATAGCCGAAAAAGGGGTTTTGAACTGATTTTAAGGGTCTCACGGAAAAGCCTACTCCTCCCTGAATTTTTCAGTCAAAATTGTTTTAACCTTTGTTCATGTAAAGCTAATTACTTTGCGGAAAGCTTCACTAACAAAAACTTAGATTTTGTATTTTTTAGTTTTCGAAAACGGTACTTTTAAATTTTAGTACAATTGTCCATATTCCCAGTAAAAAATCTAACAATTAATCACGAGCCATCACGTTTCCTTTACAGCAACAAGTGTTACAGCGCTAACGCCCTTTTTTATTCGAATTTAAGATAAGAAATGAATAATTTACATGAAACAAAATGCTTAATTTGATTCCAACGTTCACCGTCAGTAGCTCATATAAACTTTGGAGTTAACGAACTTCTATTAATTGAAACGATATGTTAAAATAATTAACGATAGTTTTATGACACAATATTTGCATCTTTTATACTGTTTAGACTATACATGTTTTATAATTTACGCCTTGCTTTTTCCAGACAGAAAACGGTTTACTAAGTCAGAACAAAAAATCAGAACTCGCAAACATTGTGTATAATTTTCAGAATGAGTGGTATGAATTTCACGAAAACACAATTCTATACAGTATTGCTGGATGTTTTACTTTACATCTAGCGACGCTATACTAGCGTAACTACCGTGCAGAACTGTCTAATCTTCTATTGGTGAAATACTTCCGATTTTCTCAAATAAACGCTTGCTGCGTGAAAACCGTCAATTTTCATCAAAATAACCAAAACCAGTTTTCTGGTAATAAACAATATAAATTTTTATGACTGAATGACCGCCAGATTGTTCGTTCGTCAGTTAATTCAGGTTTGTCTTACCAGGTAAAACTTACTTCTTACTGTAGAAAAACAAAAATTTTGTTTTGTTAAATTCACGCAAGAATTAATTATATCCTTTCACCAACGGAACTCATCTCAAAAAAGTTTACTATCTCTATAGCGCGTGTTCGAATCCCACTGATGTTGTCTTAGTGATTGTCTTGAGTATTATTATAGGAAAGGGTGCCTGATATTGGTAGTCCCAATTTGGGACCGCTAAATTTTATTGGTGTGTAATCACTCAAGCAATTACTAAGACAATTACTTAGACAACATTAGTGGGATTTGAACTCGCGCTATAGAGATATTAAACGGTCTCGGTCTTTTTCCCGCATTAAAAAAATGCGGAAAAAAATCTACCTTTTTTTCCCGCATTCGATTTTTGAAATAAACCTAGGGTTAGGAATGGTTTAGGAATAGGGTTAGGAATAGGGTTTAGGAATAGGGTTAGGAATAGGGTTAGGAATAGGGTTAGGAATTAGGGTTAGGAATAGGTTTAGGAATAGGGTTAGGAATAGGGTTAGGAATAGGGTTAGGAATAGGGTTAGGAATAAGGTTAGGAATAAGGTTAGGGAATTAAGGTTAGGAATAAGGTTAGGAATAAGGTTAGGAATAAGGTTAGGAATAAGGTTAGGAATAAGGTTAGGAATAAGGTTAGGAATAAGGTTAGGAATAAGTTAGGAATAAGGTTAGGATAAGGTTAGGAATAAGGTTAGGAATAAGGTTAGGAATAAGGTTAGGAATAAGGTTAGGAATAAGGTTAGGAATAGGGTTAGGTAAATCTGTGCTCAGTGTTCACGCGAAAATTGTTTTTTCGAAAAGTTAGGTTAGGAATTGTTTCAGAGGCCACTCAATCGATAACCTCTCAAATATATTAATTGTTGTACCTTTAAATATTCAGACAGTTTTTTTTTAAATGTCATAGTTTGTGAAATTCAAATGCGGGAAAAAAACTCTGAGCTTAACTTTGAATCCCGCATTTTTATATGCGGGAAAACCACATGCGGGAAAAAAAACAATTTTTTTCCCGTATGCGGGAAAAAACGCTCTCAGATCGAAAAAGACCCCACCTATTAAACGTTTTGAGATGGCGTTCCGTTGTTAAAAGGATATGTGATAAAGATTTAAACGATTTTCTTCGTATTTGGGTTTATGAGTAATTAATTCCTAGATGAACTATCTCATATTTAATTCCACCCAAAACACACCAAAATCTCTAATCCAAGCTTAAGCCACGTCACTTACGTATTGTGATGAGGTAATATTAGCGATCTTATATATAAAATATGCGTAGGTAAGTGATTTTGGTGCGTTTTTGGCCGAATAAGTAACCGTAAAACGCACCAATTTCATATACGGGATATGAAGATAATCTTTTCTCCTGCTTTTTTACTCCGCGTCATAACTGTGATGTCAGAACATATACAGTGTAGTGACCGATTAAATCACACGGTTCTTGAATAAAATTGCCAATCGTTGTGATTTGATTGGTCACTATCTTTCTGACATCACGGTTTCATAAAAATTACGAGGCTTGTAAAATTCTCCAGCTTATGTTCTTCAAGATCCAAAATATCAAAACGGTCGAAGCTTTATTGCGAACACTATTTCCACAAAATGAGAAAAACTATGACGTCACGTTTGAAACGAACGCTAAAGTATAATCTTTGGATATTATAGTTTCAGCGCCGTTAACTATGTTGAATGCTAAATTTATGTGCCATCTAAGTTTCAACTGGCGTCCAAAAGTGATTCGTGGTACTAAACCTGATATGTCGAAGATTATACCTACGTGTTCCTTAGAACTTTGACGTTAGAGATTTAAAAAATCGTGTGATTTGATTGGTCAATACGCATTGACTCTTGTGTATTTACCAATCAAAGCACACGATTCTTCAGGTCTCTGATGCCAAAGATTTACGGAACACGTAGGTATAATCTTCAATATAGGCTATATTATATAGCTGATTTCACAGTCTTGTTTGGTTTCATATTTCAAATTAAATAAGAAAGAGAATTTCGAACGCAACCCAATGATACTTTCTTTGAAAATTATTTTACTTAAAACTAAAGCGGTAGTTAAATGACCTTGTTATCATGTAGCAAATTTTCTTATACGTCACTTTGACCGCGGTTTATATGTCCCTAGAAAACCGTACAATTGAATTAAACAATAACTATAAATATTTAATATGTTTTTGAGCAACCTTTTGAAGATTTATTTTCAAGCTGATAATAGATTTGTAAGTTCCTAAACTATGGATGTTTATAAACCCTTTTGAATCATATAAATTGTTTAGATGCTTTTTAAGTTAACGGAACTTCTTTGTTTGTCCGGAAACTTTAGAACCTGTTAACAAAAAATATGGATCTTGGAAAAGATTATTTTGTAGTTTTTGTAATTGGGTTATCGGTGTTATTTTTTATCAATGATCTTAGAAGTCCACTTTACATCAACAAGTAAGTTAGAATTACACCCTAGAACTTCCTCCTAAATGTATAGTATCTGAAAGTTGCGATAACTTTAAAAACACCAACAATTAATTCTTGGGAAAAAATGTTCGAGAGTGAACCGTTATTGATTCTACAGAAATTGACACCTCAAAAAGCACTATTTTCTGGAATATATTCGGGCCTAAAATCTTGTTTTCGAAAATTTAAAAACCCTTAGACCCAAGCATTAAACACTCATCAGTGATGAGTCATCACTCTTAATCTTGAGCCGCTCTTTTGAGCTATTATCGTCCAAGATTACCGAATTGAAGATATGAATCATATCATATGATCTCATTTCTCTCCTGCTATCACTTAGCACCATTTTCCGGATTTTTGATTCAAAATAGAGGGCAGTGTTCATTTATACGGTATAACTTGGCACAAATCAGTCTATGTGACAAATCTAACCTTAGTGGTCGATTTTGGCCGAAAATCGATTGGAGGAATAGCTAGGTATAACTTATACGGTACCCAAATAAGCTGATTAATATCTGGCCAATCACGAACCAGTCCTTTTTATTCACGGTTTGAAAATATACATTCAATAATGCCCAGACAACGGTTTCAACTCCCACCTAGGCTTTGACCACGTCATTCGTCTTTAGAAAAAGCAAGATAAGGGAATCTAGCAGAAAAGTTCAGACCGTTGTCTACGTATTGTAAGCTCCCGACAGTATTATCTTCTATATCTAGTCATATATATGTTAACCTTAATGTCAGCTGCGAGTTTTTTCTTTGCAACATTTTATAATTTTTCGTTTCTGCAAACAAATTGGGATAAGAATTACAGTTCAAAAGCTGAACAAAAACAAAGTCGTTTTTCGATCAACACTCGAAGAACCAATTGTTTGAAAACAAGCGGTACAAATTAATCAATCTCATGGGAATTGTTGTGAAAATCATTTATTTGAACTTTGTTTTTATACGGTCGTTTTTGTGAATTTGTCCACTTAAAAGGTATCTGAATTTAGATTACGCAAAATTGAATTTCCGGTGAACCGGTAGTTCACGAAATACCGGTTTTAAGTGAAGAATCAATTGCTGAATTCCTGTCACATGGTCAATGTATTTAGGCAATAAAATGTGTATGCATAGCAAATTTGCTGAAGACAGTTCAAGTATATTTTGTCTGGTTCCCTTAAAAGAAAATTAAGTGGGCTCATTCAAAAAATTACCTTTAAATAGAGTTATAAAACTAGACCAAAACCGCAAAGTTCACATTGCAAAGAAAAATTCTGCATCTTAATTTCGCACAATTAAAACATACCGAAAAGCTTATTTAGAGCAACGATTAAGCTTGGCTATTTGCGTTCTATTTACGATTATCCTTTAAACTTTACGTTATATTTACGATTATCTCTTAATCTTTACGGTCTTGAACTAACATTGAGGTTATTTACTAAACTGAACCAGTTTAAATCTTTTTGCAAGATATTCAACCCTCGATTTTTGAGAATGAATGAAAGGTTTTGCAATTCCTGTCCATTTTTCTAAACAAATTAACTCGTTCAGAATCAAATAATTTAATTGAAGACTTTTCGAGTTGGTGAAAATTAGAATTTTGTTTGTTTTGACCAACCTGTCATGAGCGCAAATAAAAATAACACACGTGACGTGACCTCCGCGTAAACGGGAAAAGAAGAGCTATTAGGGAGCTATTAGAAGAGCTATTAGTCATACAATTACAGGTTAAACTGGACCTCCTTAACACCCTATGAGCTATAGAATTTAATAACACATTTGTTACTACACATAACAAGCTGACCGGTCAAAAATGTTTTATTTATCACAAATGTTTTCTGTTGGTAAGCTCCTATACAATTTTCAGAAGATAATAATCTTTTTTTTGTTTAATTTCGTAACTTTATTTTTCAATCATCAATAAATTTGGGAAAGAAGACGGCTAAGATCATGAAAAAATAGGGTCAGAATAATTTTTTCAACCCTCAACGTTATTTGACACGACAACCCAGAAAAAAAATTTCACCATAGTTTTCAATTTTATTTTGAAAACTGCAGAAAAGTAGTTTGACTGATTAGTATTCGACATTTTGGCTTGAATACGTTTCCAAAAAAACATTTTAATTAATTTGATTTGAACCTTATGTCTTCAAAAGAACCAAATTTAATCTGATTTTTACAATAGTACTAAAAACCGGGCTCGGCAGAACTTGATCGGATCGGATCGAACTTGATCATATCGGATCGACTTTTTTCGAGCCGATTCGATCAGGTTTTTGTTAACCTCCGTCGGACCTGGTCCTCCGATCCGATCAAGTTCGATCCGATCACGTTATTAAAATCTTCGATCCGATCAGGTTTTTCAAAATGGTTTACCAACCCCTGCTACAAACAACTACATAGTTCCCAGATTGATCGTGGAAAAATTATTAACATGGCTTAGACATATTATACGGTTCTGAATGTTAATTAAGTTAAATTCTTACAGAAGAACCTAATTGAATTTAATTCATTTCTAAGTTAATCTTATTAATTTTAATCACATCTTATTTATTTAATTTAATTGATTGATTCAAATCTGGTTCCTTCAAAGTAACTTATCGACTCTAATTTCAAGAAAAGTTTCAAATTTAATCAGAACGAATCATAAAATTAAACTAATCAGCGTCAAATTTTATTACAATACAAATCGGGGATATTGCGGATTCGCGAAATTTTGAAGTGTGGGCGCATCTATTTTGTTTGGTATTACCGGCCAATCAGTGACTCGCATTTTTAACACAATTGGGGAAACCCCTGATGCCTATTGTACCTGCCACTCGATCATATCTAAGATTGGGATAGCTAGGCCTGGAGAGTACACGTTGTTATTTCCAGTGCTCTCATTGGCCAAATGCGGGTCAAACACAAGCGCAAATTGACAGGCCTAAAGATCAAATTATTAGATTTATGCACTAATTCAAATTTTCGGAATAAAATTGGAAATTCAACTTGACATTGAAAAACGTGGCGGAAAGTGAAATTTCTGTAAAAAAACAAAAAATTGTTCTGATATAATAGATTTTCGATGGGATTATTGCACTTATTTAAATAAATTCAAAATTTAATTTAACCCGAATCTGCCTGATCTGTACTACTAGTAGATACTTAATTACATATCCGAATGACAGTATACAGGGGGGGCGATATCGCCGGCAAAATATCGTCGGCCCGATATCGCGGAAAAACCTTAGCAATTTCATTATTATTACAATTTATGTAGCTAAAATACTTACAATGCCAATATCGCCGAAAATGCCCAATATCGCCGAATTTTTTTGAAATTTATATAAAAATAACTTTGTGAGTGTCATGATTCGTGACTCATAAATGACGTCACTCTCATGATTTAATTTCTCAAATTTACTTTTTTCAACTTTAATTTGATTGCGTTTCGTCGATTATTAAATTCTACGCATTTTGGTGACTCACTTCATATATGAACCTATAATAGGTTTCACAATTTGTGAAACTCCTTATTGAATCAAAAAAATGTTTGATATACTTAAACAAAGAGTTATTTTTGTTCCCATATATATATATATGTCGCTGAATGTGCCAATAGCGCCTTAATTTTTTGGAAAAAAACTTTTGCGATATTGCCCCCCTGTAAACAGTATTATGTTTGCTAGCGTGAAACGCTTAACAATCTATTTAAATTGACTAATTAAATTATTGAAGTCTTTTGAAAAATTTTGAATAAAGTTTTGAAATTATCAATTTTGAAATTGCAAGTTTTGACTTTATTTCACTGCAGTTGATACTCACTATTCCGAGCATGTGGCCCAGTCATTCGTTGATCAACCAAACCGTGCCAATCAAATGATTTGAGCCATTGATGATTTCTTATATCGTCAAATCCATTTTTTTGATACCCTTTTGACAATTGAAAAATTTTTAATTCATAATAAATTATAATAATAAATTATTTATTTTACTTTACAGAAAACTATTTAAAATTTTTTTCTAGCTAAATTTGAAATTGTATGTTTTTAACTTGTCCCTAATCTGCTTGTTGGAGACCTTTTACACAGGGATTTGATAAAATCAGTGGCAACTTCATTTACTTCAGTTTTCATTTTCTTGTGGGGGCAATCGAATACAAAGGGTGCAAGGTCAATTCCACACATCACACGATCGTAAACTCCCTAAATAATCGTTAAATTCGAAATATATAGCCTCCAAGTATTATTCTAGCTTTTTATTTGACAATTTTCAAGGCATGCAATACGTTGGTCTCATTAAAAATTCATTTTTTCTTATCACGCAAGAAATATCGAATGCCCTGCTAATCGATGCGGTATTTCAAAGAAAGCGGAAATAGGTTTGCCGTCAAACAACTATTGTTATTTTCTTTATATTTTCAACTATTGGGAGAGTTTATTTATTTAATTTCATAGAAAATTTTATCGTTACAGCAATATTTTACAAAAAAAGATATCTAATCTGAATTTTTAAAAGAATTGAACAATAATATCAAAAAAAAATTTGACATTAAAAATTAATTTTAATAAATTAATGAATTGATAACAAAAATCCGAGCTTTTCGTGACATTACCGATTTGATCAACGATTAATTAAATAAAAACAAGACATTGTCAAATTAAGGGCCTCGGTGCTATTTGACAGATTTGTATTTTTTCATTTTTTTTTCTCTTGAAGGGAAGCTTTTTGCAACTTCAAAATTTTCGGATTAAAACTTTTTTTAACAAAATTTCCCACTTTTGAGCTTACTTTGTATAATCTGATTTTTTCAGATCGACTATTTTTGCTATATTAATCGTCTTTTAAAAAAACACTCTTGAAACGCGCGTTTGCTATTTAAGGTGTCTAAATTTGGGTTAAATTTTTTTTTATTTTTTAATAATAAGAAACTGTTAACGCCGACCCATTCACCGTTGAAAATTTATTTAATTTGTTTTTATAATATTTCCACGTCAAAATCGAAAATTTAAAATTTTGAAAAAAGACGAAAATAAACGAAATTTTGGCACATCGAAAAAAATATTTTTTTTTCATGAGTTGAATGAATTAAATTCAAAACGATGGATGGGTCGGCTTACCAATTTGGCAAGTTTTGGTGTATAAATTTATTTATAATTCTGAATTAAAGAGGGCTTAAAAGGTTTTCTCCCAAACCGTAGTTTCGTTCAAAATTATAATTTAGAGTATCAACAAGTGTGAAGAAACAAAACAAGGACATATTTGAAAAAAATAAAAGATGACATTTTTCATAATTTCAGCTGATGTATCCAGAAAAATAAGTTTAAAAATTTTTGAACAAGAATTGAGGAAAATTTTGAAAATATTTCCAACTATTTTTGACCAAAATCACAAAACTATGTCATATGATTTTTCGAATAGCATATAAAAAATATGTGGTTACCTACACGAAAAGTTAAAGTAGCCATTTTGAAGAGTGAAAAATTTGAACAAAAAATAAGGCTTTTTATGTAATGTTCGGAACTTTTTTTCAAAAATTTCTCATTATTTGTAGAAATCGAAAAGTTTAATTCGAATTCAAAATTTTCTAAAAAAGCAATAATTCGAAAATTCTGTGGTTACAAAAGTTGCCTGGATTATGAAACATTACTTCTATGGTATACTGAGAAGAATATCCCTTTATTTTACGCGGCTTTCAAAAACGACTCAGCCGATTGGGTTTTTAGATAGCTCAAACTGAGCACAAATGTCTAGTGAATAATCCAATATAACAATTGGTCCAAATCTGACCATTGTTTCTATCTTTTAACAAAAACTAATATTAAAAAATTAATGATTAAAAAATTACAGTATCTCAGTAAACCATACAAGAAACCATTGGTCCGATTTAAACCATTTTTAATGTTTATATTCATTAGATAATTGTACTCTCGCAGTTTAAGCTATTTACCAACTAAAATCGGATACTCGTTTTCAAACGTCGCGTCGTTTTTCCCCCCCCATTTTGAGAAGCCCAATCATAGACCAGAGGGCCAATAAATGCGATAAATATAACCTCAGTAAAAACTGTTCTCTCATTAAGGCTCATATCCGGATCTGTCAATAGGGACGGGCAGGCCAAATTGAAATTAATTTTGACGATCAGAATACAGAAATAACTCAGTAAATACGATACCAAATATGTGGATATCATAGGATTCGAACAGGACCATCGCATTCCTAGAATTCCCTAGTTTTGACGTTAGTTTTGCTTCGCAAATTTCACCTGACGGGATAATTGGCTCGAAAGCGCTACACACCACTCGACCATTGTGGTCCTGCATTCGAATCTATGATTCCACATATTTGCTTATCTGTATTTACTGAGTTATTTCTGTATTTCCGATCGTCAAAATAAAAACGTATTAACAAATTGAAATTGTGTCACAATAATAACCTCGAAATGATGTGGGAAATTTTTAGAAGATAAGATGAAGAAAGAAAATAATTAAAAAAAAATCTCCTTGTGGTGAAAGTTATCAACTGGTTGGTTCAACATGTGATCAAACATATTCAATAATACCTTCGTGTACTATTATTAACCTCCTCACACCCAGAAACGAGAACTTCGCCTCACACCCAAAAGCCTATCTGAAGGCACTACTTTGAGCGCTTATCACGGGAAACTGGAAAAGATATCAATTTACTTACTTGTCACTGATTGAGATCATGAAAAGAATTAAGTAAATACCACGTAACATTTTTGAATTTCTAAGTTTGTGAACTAGATAACTGCGAGAGAAAAGAGAGGTTCACTCGCCTTGTATTTCTTGAAAAACCATACATTTTTTAAAATGACACATAAGTTACAAATTTACAAGTAAACCTTTAGATATTTATATCTGGTCTCAGATTTGAAATATAATATCTCGATCGCTTACAAAACAATTATTCATATCGCCGCGCGTCAAAATATATGCAGTAAAATGTAAAAAATATTGCTAATCAGCTGAAAAATCAAAATCAGTACCACCTTATGTTCTACATTTGATCGATTTGTCTTTGTCCGCTTTATTTGAGTTTAATTGCCGTTAAATTCTTTCGAAAAATAATTTGTTGAAAA
>SCLH01002037.1:0-38408 GCA_004367855.1 Oikopleura vanhoeffeni | reverse complement strand
AGTCAAAAGGTTTCTCCTCCATCAGTTTAGAAGATACAGTTTCGGCTCATACTGCATCTGAAAGCACAAGACTTGTTTGACAATTCATTAAGGAGTTTTTATTAAAATTTTGATTCGGCGTCTTTTGGGGGCCATGTCAACTTTTCATATTTATTTTGAATTTTGACAAAATTTAAAAACCAAAAAAAATTGACAAAATGCTTCAAAATAATTTTTCTCGTAATTTCAAAAACTTTAAAGGATTTTGGTGCAATTTTTAACTCGGTAGCGTCAAAAGAAAATAAATTAGCGCACTTTCAATTTAAATCATAAATTAATCAATACTTTTTGTTTTTGTTTTTTGGCCGCAAAAAGCAAAATTTTGATGAAAGGCGCTTTTGCATTATGTGTGATGCTTTTCTGGAGGCTGACACGAAAAAATAATGAAAAAATAGGGAAAATTGAAAGAGAAAATTCATTCTGAGTGATTTTTTAGGAAACTTTTTAAAAGCGTAGGTGTAGGCGTAGGTGGGATTGTATCAGATTACTGTTAAATTAAAAATCACTTTGAAGAGTTGTTCTTTAAGATGCAAAAGTTTTTTGGATATCAGCTTTGCTAGTTCATCCAGAAATAGCTTCATAAACTGTCAAAATATGCGACACCAACACCCTTAAGGCGACAATAACGCGTTTTTACTTTTTGAAAAAAAAACTTTATTTTTGTCCTCATATCGCCGAATTTTTGCCAAAAAACTTTCAGCGATATTGGGGCCCCCTGTATTAGACTTTTTAGATAATGAGCAATACAAAAAATTATTAGATTTGAAATTTCAAATCAAGTCTTTTGCAGTAAATAATGCATAAATACAAGTTTTAAGGGTACGTTTGTAGAAATTGTCATTTAAAAAACAGATATGACGTTAACTGATAAAGCCCGCAAAGCGTTAACATTTAATGTATTCTAAAGTGTAGACATTACGGTATAATTAATGCTAAAATATTTTATCAATGAGTATTTATGCCGCAAAATTTTGCGTGATAAAATCATCTCATGTTATTTTTGTGCAAAATTTATATCGGGTTAGTGGTCGCTGAAATGAAAATCTCAAATTTAAATAATGGTAACACCCCTGGTGTTATACGAGACTTTATCGGCAAAAAGTTTGCTTCGAAATAATTGAACGAAAATCTGACTTCCATAAAATATTTAAAGTTCAAAATTCACGTGCCCAATCAGAAAAAGTTCTAGAATTTTTCATCCGGCCGAAAATGGTCCAAAGCGGTTTTGAGCCTATTGGGCGCCCACCCCATAAGAGGTTAGCCACTTTGTTGTGGTTATTTTCACTCTACTATAAATAATTGTTTGAGAAATATGATTGAGCGATATGCACTTAATTCAGAGTGCACTTTAAGGAGCATAATCTACCTGGTATCTGGTGTATGGTCATTGTTTATCAAATAGCTTATTCTTTGCCAAAAAATTAACTTTTCCAACGCTTTTTACCAATAATTTGACGCAAATAATTAGTAACAATACCAAGAAAGTCAATTTAAAAAATTATCTTTTTTCAAGTCAACGTGACTCTCTACTAGAGGGTTTCTAGGAGTCCGGAAACTACTAGGGTTTCGGAAACTACTCATCCTATTAAGTTCTTTAATAGCACACATATTGAGAAAATAAATCAAACAAAAAACAATTGGTCCGAATCGGACCATTTTGATTATTTTTTTCAAAAACTTTTGAGATTATAAAGTTTTTATCATAATTTTTGGAAAATATGGTTCGAGTCGGATAGCTAGGCTAAAAAGGCACAGCAAAATTCATCCACGTCCCATTTCAATTTTTGGTATTTCTTCGATTTTGATAGACTAGGTATAACGGCACATAAATCGGATACTGTAGTTTTATAAGTAACAAATGTATCGTTATCTTTCAAATATTCTTTTCTGATAAATTGACGCACATGATTCGTAAAACAAATAATTTTAACAAATCAAAAGAATTGGGCATTCTATTTAAGGCCGCCTTCAGTGAATTAACGAATTTTTTTTGTGTTAAAGATTAGATTTAAGGGACTGAAATTTAAAATTTGCATTTAATTTTGCAAAAATTACGCATTTTTGCGATTTCCAGATAATAATTAAATATGTTAAATAAAAACTAAATAATTGAAAGTAATTAATAATGCCTTTCTTAGAACGATAAATATTATTTAAGATAATTAATTTATGACAAATGTAATCCTTTTTATGGATATTGAAGTATTTAAAAAAGTGAAGTTATGTGAGTTTTTGTTTTTGGACAAATCAGGCCAGTGAAATGCCCTCCCTGACAGGGAGTCCCTGTTGTCTAGAATCTAGACTCTAGCTGATTTATAAACTTATTCTTTGGCTCATATTCAGGAAAATTCACTGAAAAAATATTGAAAAAAAAAGTTTCGGACTTCAAAGATTTTGATCACATTGACCGTAAATTGAAAAAATTAGGGAGAAAATTAGGATAAAAATTGCCTCGAATCGTGTGTCGTTTTCTCAGAACCGACGTTTAGAACTCTTACTGGTCTATTTCCGGTAAAACCGTATATCCGGTAAAAAATTGACTTGGAGTTAACCCTTGTGAGCATATAAAAAAAAGTTCCGCCAAGGCACCAGAGCCACAATTGTGGCTCTACTTTGAATGTTGTTTACAAAAAGCTTAAGGCAGTTGGAATTTGTATTTTTTCTGCATAAGGAAGTTGAGATGTAATATTTTCGCATCCGAAATTTTATATTCTAGAATTTCAATTTTTAGTTCTAGAATATATAGTGAGAAAAGCAAGGTATACCATATCACGTGATACACGGTCACAGTTGTCTTCACAAGTGACTTTTCCGTCGGAAACGATGCACAAGTATCTGGCCTACGTCATCGTTTTGTCCGCTTTGATTTATATCTCATACATCAAAAGTAATTTATAAATAAGTCAAAAATTTTGATGGAAAAATCATGATTTTCGATTACAAATGTTNTTTTTCGGTACCGAATCAAAATTCTTTATAATGTGTTTGAAAGAAAAGATTCTACGATCCCGTTTTTTGCCGTTTTTGAATGATTTTAGGTATGCTAGAGCCACAATTGTGGCTCTGTGCTCACAAGGGTTAACCCTTGGCTGTTGAATGCATAAATCGGTTTGAAATTATCTTGTTCCTTCAAACTACGGCAAGAGGGCAAAGGGTGGGGTGAGCTTAAAAAAAGCTACCTTGCCATAGTTTGGTTTGTTTGTCGAAATATACTCCATTTTGCGAATTATGAATATTCCTGCTAGACTGCTCGGACTGAGTATACATACAATTTGATTTATCAAGTTAAACTTTTTACTAATCTCTATAATATTATTATAGAAAAAACATAGAGGTGGACAGGGTGAGCTACTTCCTAAACAATAGTTCATTGAAATGATTGTACATTTTAAATGAAAATAACATATTTCGTTGGAATTGATAATTGGCAAAGATAACTGTTATAACTGCTCTTTAACCAATTTCTGCAAAAGTATTTTTTTGAAGTATGTTTTACCCGACAAATAGTTTGAGGCAGTTGTGAGCCAATTCATTTTAATTTTCCGACTTTTTCAAGTCTCAGTCGGATTCTGATTCATTGAAAATTAAACCAATCAGAATCAGGAATTAAGTCTACTCAGTTTATTAGTGAATTCAACAACGTGTATATGAATATATATTCTTGATTAAGTTTTGTCTGTTTTTGAGCCTTAAAAAAAACTAATTAATAATTTTCTCGATCGATAAAATTAACTTTTTAATAATGCCTAAAGTTGACGCCAAGTGCTTTTAAACGCAAGTCGGAAGCACACTGCTCACGGTTTAAGTTGATTATCAAAAATGTGTTCAGGAAACAGAGTTTTTATCAATTTCAACGTATTTTAAGATTCATTATTTTCTAGTGAATTCAAATTCGTGTACATGAATTTGTGTATATCCCTTTATCACTTTTTGATTAGAATGCGTAGCCACTACTCCTTTTAACGTGTGATTTTAACGTTGTGGCTACGCATTCTAATCAAAAAGTGATAAAGGGATATAAATATATTATTCGTCATCAATTTTTGCTCTTTTTTGATCCCTGAAAATTGTAAAAACTCCAAAAATCAATGGAATTTTTAATTTGTTCACCATGATACCTACGACAGAAAAGCCCGACAGAAAAAATTAAAATTAATTTTCATATTAAAAAATCATGATAGAAACAAATTTTCATCAGTTTCAACTTTATAAATTGTTCTTCATTTTTTACACATATTTCATGCATTAAACTTTTTAATAAAACTTTTTGCGTTTACAAAAATAATTCAACATGTTTACCAAAATTTGCGTCATTTGTTTATAGATCTATCATTCACGCTGTTTGCGTTCTTAAAAATCTTTCGATCATACAAAATTGTAAAATATCATCATAAATCTGTGTACGTGTTAACTCACCCTATAGTCTGTACCCTAAAGGCTATAGAACCTGTTGTTTATGCACAAAAATGAAAATGGAAAATTTTCTGTTTTGCGCATTTAGCGGGGATTTTGGAGTGCGCTTTGGAGCTAACACGCTCACCTTATAAACTAGGTTTTTACCTACTCTTAACACTTAATATTTTAATTCACACACCGAAAACCGAATAAATCAACCTTTGAAAAAACCTACTATTCTCACCCCAACCCTATTTTTTTCATTACAAACAGTTTTGCTTCGTTCTGAACCGTGTACACTGGACACGAATAAGACGGTTGTGAAGTTTTTAAATACCATACATATCGGATTGTAAAGCATAACTTATGCTTCAGTGAAGTTGTGCGCTTATCACGCATATTGAATTATTCTCCAACAATAAAAATTTTCAGCTAAATCTAAAAAAATTGAGCTTGAATAGCAAATTTGATGCAAACTAATGAAATATAAAGCTTTATGTACTTGAGTCTGAGGGGACGCGAACGTAATTTTTTGTGTCGTGAAAATGAAATAAGACAACATGTGGCTAAAATTCAGGCTTGGCCTGATATATTTCACGTGACCAAATTATCCTGTGATCTTCACATTTTTCATGATTTTTTAGGCATATTTATTTTACGTTCGAACAGCCTAGCACAAGTTCTCGAACCGAATTCCTCACATAACGGTTATGTCATAACCCTTTTATTCTCACCCAAGCCCTATTTTTCGTCTAACAAACAGAGTTAGGCTGTATGTTATTATTCTCGAAGCATTTAAGATTATACATCTTATGTGAAATTGTGCGCCGATCACGAATGCTGATTTTATTTCAAAAATTAATTGCAAAAAATAAACAATATTTTTTTGACTCTCTGAAATTTTCATGAGGACAGTTTTGTTGAAAATGTTTGCTTATTGCTGAAAATTTTTTTTTGTTAAAAAATGTTTTTTGATCAAAAATGTTTTCTTTTGTGAGAAAATGTTTTTTTGTTCAAAAATGTTTTTTTTGTTGAAAAAATTTTTTTTGTTAAAAAATGTTTTCTTTTGTTAAAAAATGTTTTTTTTCAATGTTTTTTTTGTCAAAATTTTTTTTTCGTTAAAAAATGTTTTTTTTGTTAAAAAATGGTTTCTTTTGTTAAAAAATGTTTTCCTTGAACATGGCGCTATTATGATTAATGCATCCAACCCACGCTAGAATATTCACCGCTGGGAACCAAATCCATGACTACTATTGTAGTCAGTTAACTAGTTAGGTGTTCTAGAAAAGACTTGGCACCTGGTGTTGTGATGTAACAATGTTGAGTATGACATGTGTAATCGTCATTTATACCTATCATGTTGAAGGAGTCAATCTTTGAAAGCCAATCAGAGACATGTAATTTGCCCACGCTAGAAGCGGGAACCTCTGAGTTGGTACTATTATACTTCGAAAACAATTAAATAATACAGTTTTAATTATGCCTAAGTTGATGACAAGTGCTTTCAAACGCATTTCGGAAGCATGCTGCTCACGGTTTAAATTGATTATCAAAAATGTGTTCAGGAAACAGTGTTTTATCAGTTTTAAGGTAGCTTACCTTGACAGTTGCATCCCGAAATGGCGTTGTTCCTGTCACCATTTCGTAAATAACGACGCCAAATGCCCAGTAGTCCACCGACACATCATGTCCACTTTGTAAATAATTCATTTTAGCTTTTTTACCACGTTTAAGATAAACGGGGACGGATAGTTTTCAGTGAAATTTGTCTGTTTGAAAAGAGTGTATTAAAATAAATTGCGGGGTGCTGAACTCTATTCGAGCTCAAAATATGAACTACATATAAATTGTATTTCGAAAACTTTTTATGTAAATTCAGATACTTCTCTCTAGAAAAAAAGTTATGGCATTTTTGAAAAAGTGAAAATTGATTTTTAAGTAAATTGTTGCCGCTTTGAGAAAAATTGGAACATAAATCTCCAAAACGCAACCCAAGAAAATGTTCCCTTAGCATTTGATAAAATGGCTTTAATAAAATATATGTATTATATTAATGTATAAACGGTCTCAGGGAATCGATCTCTTACCGGCGAGGGTTCTAAATGGAGGTTTTTGTGTTTCAACAGGGGGTACTCGGTAGCTGGAATTGACTTTACGGATAGAAAACAGCGCAGACCGAGAAACTAGGGACAATTAGGACAGCCATGTTGTTAAGCTACGCCTTGAATTCTTGTCAAAACCATGGTAATGGACTGTTTGTGCTGATACTACTCTGAGATATACGACCAGTACAGGTGTTGCCCCGACCAAATTTAAAAAACTATCTCCTCCCAGGTTTATTTTTAGAAAGCCAACTCAAAATTAATATACATATCCGGTGATCTTATGAAACTTAGGTCCTCTAGAACGTTTTATTTTTCCAAAAAATCACTTTCAGTTTTTTTAAAGAAAATTGGCAGAAAACTACCGATTTTTTGCGAATTTTAGCATTTTTTTCAACCAAAAATCTATTCGTCCTCCTGGGTGATAATTTTGGGAATCCACTCAAACACTAAGCACATAAACAAATAGAAACTCCTCCTAAAGCGTTTTTTTGCAAAATTTCCGACCCAAACTCCAAAAAATAAATGATTTTTCCAAAGGTCACGTGTAAAAATTGTCCGAACAAAAAAAAAATGTGCTTCGATTTTTATTGATATAACTGCATTGATATCAAAAACAAATCCACGAAAAACAATGATCAGGAAAGTTGCTTACGTCAAGGTGGAAATTTGTGAAGTTTTTAGTGGTTAATTAAAGGAAACGTTATTTTTTGAACTTCATTTTGACAAAAAATACTTAGAAAAATCGAAGAAAAACATCAAAAAAATCGAAAAATTTTTCTTTGATAAAATTTCGTCGGCTAGTACACTTGTTAATTCATCCCAAATCAATTTGACCATTTTCAAAGCCCCAAATTGCATAAAACCAGCGACCAGTACCCCCTGTAAGTGGGGTGGTGTGGTGATTTCTAAATTGGAGAGAAAATTTGACATTCTAAACGTCCAGCAGTTTAGCCCGTACCAAGTCGTCAAAAATCAGAAATCACCCACAGCCACTCCTTATAGGGTAAATCCTTGCTCTTGACATTTTCTGCAAGGTTAAATTATTGTCATTAATATGCTAACCACATCAATTGTTATTGTTTTGAATACGCAATAAAATAGACGCAAATTGACCAACAAATACAATTTCGAAAATTTCGGCGTTTTCTAAGTAATTTTTTCTCAAAATTATGTTCAAAAATAACGTTCGTGTCAAGTTTAACCACTCAAACTTCAAAATATCTGGGTTGACGTACACCAATTTTCCTCTTCAGTGTTTCCCCCAGCTTTCTTTGAGCCTACTTTGAAAAAATGCGAGCACATTTTTTTTCGGAAATTTTTTTCAAAACGTGAATCCTTGAAAAATTCATATTTTTGAGTTCGGGTCGAAATTCAAAAAAACGCCCACTGGTGAAGGTTTTAATTTCTTTTGAACTAGCTTTTGCAAAATTTTGAGCTAATTTGGCAACTTTAACTCTGGGAGGAAATAGATTTTTTCGAGACGGTAATGTTCAAAAAATCGGTGGTTTTTTTGCATGTTTAGAAAAAATATAGCACTTATCGACCGAAAAACGGCAAACTGTATAAGTTTGAATAGTAATTATACAGGTTTATGTTAAAAATAAGCGTTTATTAAAAAAAAAACCTGAGAGGAGATAGATTTCCGTTCGCTAGGATCCCTGTCCTGCTATGTGCCTGGGAGTGTAACAACAAAAAAGTTTTGACGACATTTTGAGGCAAGCCTAAGGGCTAGTTTCTACAAGACTGGCTAATCTTCGAGGCCTTGTTTGGCTAATATTACATCGGACACCAGTCAAATAGAGACATGGGAAACCCTAATGCAATTTTCTTGCCATGAAACCAAATTGATAGAAAATAGTTTGAGAGTTGACCGACGTTTCGTGACGCGAAAACTAGATAAATAAGCATGCCAAGCTCATATCGATGAACCATCGCTGGATCTATTATTAATGATTGTAGACGCTTTTTGAAAAGGTTATCAATATGCGTCGTGTGAGATATTGGCAAATGCTAATATACCCAGACAGGCCTTATAGGGCGCTTAAGGATGTGGGTGCGAGATAATTGGCTCTTTTACACATTTCAAGTGAAGTTTCTGCAGAAACCTTGGCCAAGAAATAATTAATTTTTCGCAAATACGTAGTACAACTCTAAGGAAGTGCCAGTACTATTCAGAGATCTGATACCCTCAACCTACGCTCAGAAAATTGGTTTTTAGTAGGCGTCCCTAAACGCACTAAAAAGCCTACATCCATTCACTCTCTCACATCTTTAATTGATGATATCAATTAGAATGAACGATCACTAAATACCACACCAAATGAATCTTTTTTTCAACACATTGCCTTTGGCTAACACTTATCTGAGGAGCCTCGCGCAAAACCCACTCCCGCCTTAAAGTCAATATGGAAAATTTTCAATTTGTACATCAAATCACCGCAAAGGGCGATAAGGTTCAAATGGAAGCCTTGTTTCTTCGATTTTTTCTCCAGAAGTCTCAGAACAACTTGTGAATTCTAGTTTTTGTGAAATTCTTAACTTTTTTGAAATTATTAAAAAAAAATAAAAATTGAAAATTAACGTTTTTGGCAGTATTGAGTAAGTGTCTACATTCGCAATTTTGAAAGGTGAAAAAATAAATTCTTAGATCCGAAATTGGTACCTTTCACTTCAAAATTTCTCAAAAATCCAACTACTTTTTTTTGCAAAAAATCAAAATTCAAAAAAATCCTATGCTTTAAATAAACCAGTGGAAAATTCTCTACAAAATGGGCATCAAAAAAGTTTTCTGAGAAAATCTCAATTATCCGCTCGCCCACAATCCTTAACTTTTGGGATCCCTTAAGGGGTTGTGGTGTAAATTTAGGAATGCTGGGAACATTTAGCCCTCTCCCCAGCTGGATGCTGGAAGGTCCGATAACGAGCCAGATAAAATAGAAGTGAGAAAAAATAGACGGGAGACCAAAGACCGTTTCTGTCCAACTGCTAGTACATTTTTTAAAATTCTAGTACCAAGAATGGCTCACCCGGTCGGGCAATCGAAAAACTGGTAAAATATAGTTCTCAATCACACAAAATTTGAAAACTCGATCAATTTGCTTAATAATTAGTAAAACCAGGAAAATTTAGAACCTACGAAAATCTTGTCATATTTTACACATTTTTTCGTGAAAAAATTATTCTCTGTTTGTTTTAAAGCGTTAAAGCAAAAGATTTATACTGTAAATTTCCACAAAGGGTGAAGTTTGAGCATTAACACAGAGTACCGAGATCGAACCGCCCCACGCTTAACGAGCCGCGAACCAATCATACCATCTCCATACACACACGCATTTTCCTGAAAATTTGATGCGTAAGTTAATATAAGGCAAGAAATGTAACATTATTTTCAACAGGGAAAGTAAACTTAAAGAACGGTACATGCGCATTCTTTTCTCTTTTCATAAATCATTCTGATTATGCTCTTAGTAGACATTAAGATACAACAAATGGTACAATAATTTTTTTTCAGATGTTCGGCAACATCATTTTGATGAACATTCTGCGCGCCATTATATACATTGATTAGGCTGAAAAATGAAATATTAAAAAGAGCAAAAATCTAAACAATTATGATATATTAAATACTTTCATTTAGTGTAACTTAAATGTGATTATTTTTATTTCGTTATTTGAGACTATCCTTTGGCTAGAATTAAAATAAATAATTATTTTGCAAGCAAATCCGATATTCTAGAACTAGTTATTCGATAGTAAATTTTTTTTTTGCTTGCAATAATTCTTATGTGCTGGAGTGGTCGGATTACAAGAAAATAATACCGAATTTGAGACCGTAGTCGAAAATAACTACGCACCCAACAATCCCCTAATGTGCGGGGAAAAATAAGCCCGTTTTTAAAAACTCAAATATCTTCGTGAGAATGAGACCGTTTATTTTTCCAAATTGTATATGTGAGTAGCGTAACTGAGAAGTGAAAAATTGATTCATTTTTAGAAAATATTACAACATTAATCTTTAAATGCAATAAAACCTAATGCTGGTATTTCTTTTCCATTGAAGTATTTATTTCTCATATGACATGTGCTCAAATTCCTAAATAAAAGTTTTGTTATGCAAAATTGTCAATTCGTCATTTGATTACCTTAACAACTTTTTCGATATGAAAAAATTTCAAAATATGTTTCTAGTCAAATTAATCTGAGGTTCATTTCTAGGGTCAAAAGTGACTTTTGAGCATTTTTATTTTCAAACCAATCAGCGATCGGTAAAAAATTTGAAAATTGTTTCTGAAAAAATTAATTCAAATGAATCTTCAAAAATTCCCTATCAATGGTCACTCATTATTTCTTATAATGAGCTATCTTGTAAATGCTAAAATACCGTGCTGCTGTTACATCAAAAAATCAATGAACTGCCTCTAGCACCACCTGTGTCATCTAGACCCAATAGTTGATAAATACCGTTCCACAAAGTTGAGTGCTTGCGCAACTTTTAAGCACCATAAATCAGTTTTTAAAATTAATCGAGTTTTCGGGCACCTCTATTTCCGGTGTTACACCAATAATCGTTGGGTATATAAAATTTTAGATGCAATCGAAGCAGAATTTTACGTTGTACAGCAAAAAGTGGTAAAAATGGCGAAAAAAGATGTATTTTTTTTTCTTTTGAAAAAACGAAAAAACTCGATATTGACCACCGCTAAACAGCGTCACCGAGTGGTCGGAGTCGGAAAAATTTTGGACCAAAATTTTAAGCGTCAAAAACTATCCTGGATCCGAAATTTCAAATTCATAGGAACTTTTAACGGGTGCTCATTTTTTGCTCGGCAGCCTAAGTTATACCGTCATATCCACGTATACAAAAATCACATAATGCGATATTATTGGTCAGAAAAAAATTCTCTACAATCGCAACTAAAAATATTTATAAATTCATCTTAATTCGCCGAAATTATTTTTGAAAATTCCTTGCTATAGTTAAATATAGCAAAATGTACATATTTTACAAAAAAAGTATAACTCACGAACGGTCATGCGATATTTTCTCTTTTTCATAAATCGTTTCGATTACTTATTAAATTTTTTGACAAAATTGAAATATTGAAAAAGAGGTCAAGAAATTGTAATAATTATAATATGAGAAATACTTTCATTAAGTGATTTTTTTGCTGTGATAATTATATTTGTAATTTGAGACTACCAAATGGGGAATTGTAAATAAATAAATTATTTTTCGCAAGCAAATCCGATTTCTAGAACTAGTTATTCGATAGGAAAAAAACTTTTTTTTGCTTGCAATCAATTTTCATGTGCTGAAGGTCGGATACAAGAAACACAAATACCGAATTTGAAGACCCGTGGTTGAAAATAACTACCTTAAAGGGTGTGGGTGTAAATTAAACAACGTTGAAAATTTTTTTGCTTTATTTGAATTCAGACTGGAAAGAAAACAATTCCGAAATATACAATATTTTAACCAATCAGATTGTGTCATTTCATTCGTCTTGCGTAGTATTATTGAGGACGTCGTACTATCCGAAACATTTTTGTTTTTATTCAATAAAGCAAAATTTCCGAGATTTAACAAATTTTGTGTGAATTGAGAAACATATTTTACCAGTTTTCGATGTCGCACCGGTGAGACCACCTTCACAGAATAAAAAATTTTACTTGCAGTTGACAGAGAGTTTTAAGAGTTTTAGTCTCCCGTATTTTGTTCTCATTTATTCTTATCTGCCCGTTATCGACCCTTCCAGTCCAGCTGTGGAGAGGGCTATTTCCCCAGCAATTACAACATTCTACACCCAAACCCTCTTAAAGGGTTGACGACTCTGATAATAAAGGCGTTAGAGCATTAAAATGCTCTAAATTGATTTGGGTGATAATTAAGTTTCTAACTTAAATAAAAAGGTATAAATATAAACCTTAAGTTTCAAAATCGCTGTGCCGCGTAGTGTAAAATGCGTCGTCTCAAAAAAATAGCCGCCGGAGTTGGGTCTACCCCGATAATAGTGTACTAAGAACCCAATCATCAAAATTTTTTTCGAAATTTTTGCCATTTTTCGATTTTTTTAAGTATTTTTTAAAAGATGAAGTTAAAAAATAACGTTGCTCGAATTTACCACTAAAAACTTCAAAAATATCGACTTGAGCTAAGTTGAATAGCTAACTTTCTCATCAGTGTTTGACTGGCTCTTGAGCCTTCTTTGCGAAAAAAATCGAAGCACTTTTTTTAGATTTTCTCCAAAAATGACAAAACAATCATATTTCGATTATAATTAAGAAATTGAGTTGACCTGTGCTTTAATTTTCTAAATGCTTTTAGAAATACGCAGTAAAATTTGAGCCATTTTGAAAATAAATTCTTCGGAGGAGATAGATTTTCAAAGTCTGAGATGCCAAAAAACGTCGATTATTTGCCGTTCTAGAATTGTTCAAGACATGGAATCAAAAAACTTTGGTGCTTTAATTTAGATATGCTATTGTTACAAGTTCTCTGAAAATTTGAGCTAACTTGGATATAATGATATCGTCTCGGAGAGATAGATTTGAAGTTACGAAAGAGTCTCCTTGTAAACGATACCGTAACTATCAGTGTGATCATCAAAAACCATTTATGATATACTGATCGCAAGTCAGGATAGATCTACAATTTAGCATTTTCGGTTTCTCATGAACTGTTAGTTTTCAGTATATTTCACCGATAAAATGTCCAATCAGAGTTGTCAACCCCCTTAAAGGCTAGAGGTTGTAATATAAATTATATTATATAATTGGTCTTTATCCAACTTAGAGATCTGTTCTGCCAATAGAATACATTTCAAAGTGTCGGAATTCAGGTTTTACAGGGTTGACCACTCCATTGAGGGGGTTGTGGGTGTATAATGTTGGAATTTATTAGAAAAATTGTCCACTTCTCCAGCTGGACTGGAAGGGTCGATAACGGTTTAATAACAAAATTCGGTCATTTTTGCTTTGAATGAAATCAAACAAATATGTTTTGAAAAGTATAAAGTTTTTAAATAATTTCCTGAGCCGCCCGTTGAAAAAAAATCTCTTTTGGTGTTTAGCAGCAAAAAAGAGTTTTATTTCATACATATAATTTCTCTGCAAATTGTAAAATTTCGTTCATCGAAGGGAAGACAAACCTACGCTCACGCTCTCCAGACTGAATCAATCACATTATCTCATTAACATTATTTCATCATTTTTAAGACTGAATTATTGTTAAAAGGATTCTAGACAATTTAGAAACTATTTTCTTCCACTCATGCATTCTTTGCACCCACAACCCCCCTTAAAAAACGAAAGTTTTACATTTGTGAAGAAACGTCGTTATTGGAATCGTTACTATGAATTATTATAGAAACACACATAAAGGTGAGCAGGTTGTCGGTATTTAATCAAATTTACATATTTCTTGAGAATTGATAATTGGCAAAGATTATTCTTTGAATTGCTCTTTAACCTGTTTCAACACAAACATATGTACAATGAAGTATTTTTGTTCGACAAGTAGTTTTAAGGCAGTTGTCGACATAAAATTAAATGTAGAGCATTTTTCTCCTCGTTGCTTTTTTTTATGAGGGTCTCCAGAAAAATCACAATTACCAATTTTTGAGAAAATAAAAAACTGTTAAATACGTAAAATTCGAAAAAAACTTTAATTGTTTTTAACTTTTCGAAATTTTGATGTCTTAGCCCGCTTCTGATGGGTTTGAATTTAAATCAATCAGAATCATTATCATAAATTTCCCGGTTAATTTCCCGTTTAATACAAACGGTAAAAACAAAGACGGAAAGTTTTTAGTGAAAATGTCTCGAAAAAGTTAGAAGAAATGTTGAAAATCTGATAGAAAAGCGAAAGTTTAGTCTTATGAAATAACATCGTTACTGTTGAAGTCACTGTAACGTGTCTTGAAAATATGAATTAGTGACCCTCATCGGACAAAGTCTGATGTTTGAATGATGCAAAATGTTAGAATATTATTGGGTGACCGTTTAAATTTGCTCTGATGTTATTGGCTTATTCGGAAATTCAAACCGTTGATTGGCTGCGATGTTTGCATCTTTCAAATATTCTGGATCTATCCGGTGACGGCCGTTTATACATATAATTTTAGTGAAATTTGTTGAAGTTTGTTCTAAAATTAGGAAAATGTTTTAGGGAGCGATGACTGTACTGGATCAGAACCCGACTTTTCAATCTCTGCTTACAATACTGATACAATGTTTTAGATAGATGCCTCAATTTTTGTTCGGGTTGAAAGCCCATCGTATTAGCGCATTTCAACGTGAAGCCAATGATTGACACGTAGGTACCCCCGCACAATCTCATGCGGTATCAGTAATACGTAGGGCCAGTACCGGAGATTTATCTGCAAAACTAAACCCCTCAGCACTAATTCTTTGAGTTTATATGGTTAAAACTTTCTTCTGAAAAAAATGATTCCGACCATGAAATTTTTTTTTGGAGCCACCTGGTGGTCACAATGTGAGTATTCAAAAACAATCTTTTAGGCTTTGTAAGGCGCTTTAAAGGTTGAATTATTATTCATTTTATGTTGTTATGGCACGGATCGAGCCACAAAAACATTTAGCTATACATGACAACAGTCATTTTGAAGGAGTTTTGATAAAAAAAATGCGTAGGCGGAACGACCGAAAACTCAAATTGATTTTAGCTAACATTCTTTGCCAGCGTATTTTATTGTCTTTTTTGACGTAAAATTTTATTTGCTATCCGATAAGCATAATTTTAGGATTGAGCAGGCATGAACACCTACTTCAATCGTCAATTTTAAGCATAAAATGCCATTTTACCAAATAAAAAAATTTCGAAATTTTTTTTCTCTTTTTTCAAAAAATTTTCCTTAAAATTCTGCAACAGTCACCGATCACAAATCGTTAATAAACTTCTTACTTTAAAAGTCACGGTAAATTTCACGCCCGGTACTGACCCTAGTAATACGGTATTACTAATACCTCTCGTCCTTATTCTACCTGTAGAATTCTAAAAATCAAACGTAAAGCAAATCAAACATGAACACTGTCCGTGCATTGCATAGTCCGAAAATAATGTCTGAAAAATATGTCTGATAGCATGGGTTAGAAGGTGTGGCTGCGCGTTGCCATTCAAAGTGTCGATACAGACAATATTAACAACAATTATTAAGGGTGGGTTTATCAAAAATGAGCTCCTTAATAAAGTTTTATATAAATCGCATTTTAAATTAATCAATTTGTTTACTACAAACTTATAAGTCGGCGTGTAAAACACTTTGAAAAATAAAATTAATTTTTAAAAGGTCCAGAAAAATTTACGAGAAAAATAAACTTGGGTCAAAAAATTTGAAATTCCAAAAATCACATTTGGATCGATTTTTGCGAGGAAACTATTTTTTGTGAAATTGTAGAATAATTTTATAATCGCTTAGAAATATTTTAATTAAAAATTTCATGTAAGCGACGTTTTTCAGTGGGTCCTAAATTTGGCGAAAAATAAATCCATTTCGACATCCTAGTGATAACTAATTTAAAGAACCGTCCATGTTGCTTTGAAAAACCACGACATATTCAAAATATGCTCCTCAAAAGACAGTCAATAATATTCACAATTAAATATCTGAATTATTTGGCAATTCAGATAAAGTAGGCACGGCAAAAATTTTTTGCTAAACATTCCTTAAATTATTTTTAAATTTCAGCCCATAAAAAATTATTACTTTCTGTACAAAACGTTATTCGGAAACTATGAAAAATTGCTTTAAGGGCCTCGGTGCATTTTGACAGATACCGATAGGGCTCTTTATGAAAAACTTTTCACTGGATGGATATATTCTTCCAAATATACCATCAAAGTGATGATTCATAATTCAAGCAACTTTTGTAACTAGCGAATTTTTGCATTATGGCTTTTTAAAAAAAATTTGAGTTCGAATTTAACTTTTCGAATTCGAGAAATTATGAGAAATTTTGGATAAAAGTTCCAAACATAATGAAACAATGCCTTATTTTTCGTTAAAATTTTTTTTCAATATTTGTTTCAAATCAACAAAAAAAACTCTACAAAATGGCTTCTTTAACTTTTCGACTAGGTGACCACATATATTTTATATGCTCTTTAAAAACCCATATGACATGGTTTAGTGGTTTTTGGTCAAAAATAATTAGAAATATTTCGAAAATTTTTCTCATTTCTTGTTCAAAAGTTCTCAAACTTCTCATTTTTTTGAAATCCTTAGCTGAAAATATTGGGAATGGCTACTTTTCCTATATTTAAATATGCTTTCGTTTTGTTTCTTCGCTCTTGTTTATACTCTGAATCATACTTTTTTGACTGAAAATACGGTTTGCGCAAAATCTAGTTAAGCCCTCTTTAATCAAAAATTAAAAAAAAATTATTACACCGAGACTTGCTCAATTGGTAAACCGACCTGTCGACCGTTTTAAATTAATTTCATTTAACTCATGAAATAAATAATTTTCTTTGATGTGCTAAAATTTCGGTTTTTTTTGAATTTTTTCAAAATTTAAATTTTCGATTTTGACTTAAAAATCGTATGAATTAAAACTAAATAAATTTTCAACAGTGGACAGGACTGTATTTTAAAGTTCCTAATTAATAAAAAATATAAATAAATTTTACTGTAAAGTAATTTAGATACCTTCGATAGCAAACGCGCGTTTTTTGAGTGTTTTTTCAAAAGACGATTTATAAAGTAAAAATAATCAATCTGAAGAAAATTCAGATTATAAAAAGTAAACTGAAAAAATGACAACTTGTGTTTGAAAAGATTTTTATCCAAAAATTTTGAAGTGGCAAAAAGTTTCCCATCAAGACAAAAAAATGAAAAAGTGCAAATCTGTCAAATGCACCGAGGCCTTTAATATGATAATCCATTTTGAAATTAAGCTGGGAATAAGCTTTATAGTTTTCTTTGAAACTTTACTTCAAAAAACTCAAAAATTTAAAGCTTCGAAATTAAATTTCAAAGAATTTCAGAATCAGATTTTCGTTTTTAAGCAATTGCTGACAAATTTTCATAATTTTTTGTACGGAAATTTATATGTTTTACGAGCTACATTTCTAAAATAATTCAAGAAATGTTTAGCAGAAAAGTTTTGCCGTTCCTATCTTAAATTAAGAACCAGAACATTAATTTTTAAATGTCACGTAGAAAATTATCACCCAAAACCAAGATTAAAAGCCCAAAGACGTAATTTTGTATAATGAATGACTCATCGTGTTAGAGACGGTAAGAATAGGGGCCGAATACCAATCTGACATATAAAAATTGTTTAATCTGCTCACAAACCACGGTTATGTTACTAAATAGACATCTAAAGAACGTTTTTTAACTGGAAATGACACATCAGTTTTTTAATCTTTTTAATTCCGTAGTCATATACTGTTGAAATAATAAACTTACACTTTATAACGTGTAACTGACGTACAAAAAAGTGTGGGGACTCTTTACGGCTATGATGTTTGACGAATGTCGCAAATTGCAATTCGCAATGTCTATGAAGATCCAAAATTTCACTCTTTCAGAAATATTACAAAAATTCTCATCGACTTGAGTTTATATCCTTTCCCCAATCAAAGTGACTCTAAAGTAACTAGAGTTTCCTAACCGTTTATATATTGGCTTATGGAAGCGACTTATCTGATTGAATTCTAAGACAGCTCAAAATATATATACAATCCACTCGGGGCTCATTGCTAATAGCGTGGAATAATACACGTCTCTGATTGGCTCAGATTTTGTTTTCCTCACAAAATGATAGCGGATCGCCGCGCACCGAGTTTATTGTATATTCTTACAAAACCTTATATTAAAAATCTATTTTTTAAAACCTTATATTAAAAATCTATTTTAAACTTGGCATGTTTTATTTTAGCTAAGTTATGCCTTCTCTTACCATACAAATCAAGAATAGGTTGCATTGAGCGATTTTATTGCGTGGGCTTGGCTATTTGTTTTGTTTAACCGGCCAATGAGTGACGCAGATTGTCAACACACAATTTCGCAAACCTCTGATGCCTATTGTACACAAATTTTTGTCTGAATAATTTTTTTCTAGATTTTCAAAGTTTAATTTACTTGTTAAATTCTGTATAAAAATGTCTTATTAATTATTAAAAATAGTTAAATAAATAAATAGGAAACGTTAACCACATAAATCGAATTTTAAAATGATATCAAAAACTTTATAATTTCAAAAGTTTTCGAAAAAAATGCAAAAATGGGCCGAACTAATCTATCGCGATTCGCAATATGTTATAAATTATTCGATTATAGTAAAAAAGAATTTTTGCAGCCATTTAAAACCAATAAAACCAGTGTCAGAGTTGCGGATTACCACTGTATTCAGAATGCAGGTTCGCATAAGCATTCTGATTACATAAAAATTCTGAATTAACCACTGTCACCCTAGTTTTATGGTTTTTAAATGACGTTAACGACTCGTCATTTTTATTACCTAATAATCTTTACACGCAATAAGTAGCTCAATATAACCTATAAGTTGTTATTAACTAAGAGCAACTTGAAACTAATAGTGATATTATATAGTTTTTTGTGCATGTCTTCCGCTTTCCAGTTTCATCCACGTAGGCCGAATTGGTCTTAATTCAATTGATTTGCTAACTAAACCTCCGCATATTATTTTTCCAACCAAAGTGAATCTTGGAAATGATGGTGATCTCTATAGCGCGTGTTTAAATCCCACAAGTGTTGTCTTAGTGATTGTATTGGTTATAATAATAAGTCAGGGTGTATAATATTGGGAGCGCCAAAGTTGATCGGTGCGTAATATCAGCCGATCAACCCCCGGCCAATAAAGTGGCGTGGGATTCGAACACGCGCTATAGAGATCACACTCATTTTCACGATTCACTTTGGTTAGAAAAATAATATTCAAATCGAAGTTCTTCTTGATCTCGTGTGTAGTTTTAAATGCTTTAAATTGATAAACAATTTTCGCGATGGGTGATGTTAACAAGGTAATTACTACACACGATCACAGGAAAAACTTCGGTTGGATGAATAATATCCCTTTATCACGATGATTTTAACGGTATGGCTACGCATTCTAACCAAAAAGTGATAAAGGGATATTCAACGTTTTCATAATTTTGCGAATCAACCAAATTTCACATGCATTAATAATTTGAATTTCCAACAGGATCTCGTAAGGGAAGTAAAAAGTAGTAACCACGATACCCTTATTACTGCTGTAATGTTGCTGCGAAATTAAAGAAACTTGATAAAAAATCCGAGACTCGCTATAACTATTTCCTGTAAAATCAAAATATCTTAATCCTGAAGTTGAGAATCAAATGGTGGGTTATTATCACATAATTCGTGGCTTTATAGATACGAATTAGAAAAGTTACTTGCTGATGCTACAAAACCACTGAGCTTTAAAGTTCGGAACTTTGCGAACCGTTTTTTCTTTGATTTATACTCAAAAGAGCTTAAAAGATCAAAAACCTTCTTGAGGGCATAAAATGAGTGGTCAGCATTTTTGATGAATATTTGATAATGATAACCAGAACAGCAATTTAAAAGTTTTTTATCAGATTTCGCGGCGATGGATTTTGGGCCAAATTTTGTATACTAAGCTGTAAAAAAAAGACAAAAACTACTGTCGTCGGTATGTCGTCGTGTGATGGACGAAAATTTACTTTAAGTGAAATTTTGCTTATGATTTCAAAAAAAAGGTAATTTCACAGATCGATTGGCTCATTTTCCCGATCATTTCACAATTTTATCAAAAATGATTAGGGATTTTTATACATGAATGAAAAGACTTCGCGGGGAGCTTTTACTATCAAAACGTTACTTTTTGTCTTTTTTTCAAAGACGGTACTTTAAATTTTTGAAAATCAAAACATTTGATTAAAATGCTAAAAAGCAAGACAATACATATATATATTTTCAAAACAATAAAAAGTACTTTCTTAACGTATATTTCGGATAAAAATAAAACCACTTTATTTGATATAATATGAAAATTTGTCAATATTTTTAAAAAGGAGCCAAGAAAATTAAATTATGAAAATTTTTAGCTTGAGCATCACATCATAACTACTAGCCGCTTAATACGACTATTATTAATTTTTAACTGTTCCAATCCGAAATTTAATACGTGTTCCAATTTGAAATTTACCGTGATCTGATTTTTTGTACTAATTTTCGAATCACCAAGCTCAAGTGTCCCCAAAATGTCTTCCGTGTAGCTAATTTGTATCTTGAGGTGCCTTAGAAGTTTCGGTTAACCAAGTTGCAGATTCTCGTCAATTTTAATCAACCTTTTAAATGAAAATGATCAACTTTTCAATAAAATGAATTATCTCTCCTTTGTAAAATAATCTCTGGCGCAATGTACTCGGGCGTTCCGCAAAATGTCCAAGTTTTTTCTTCGACCAACTTTAATTTTGGGTTTCAATTTAATGACGTCTTTGGTTTAATTAGGAATTTTTTGAACTTCAGAATTTGTTAAAGTATAGGTTAATTTAGGCAAACGTCATCTTTTCATGCAAGGTTATTATTAGATTTTGATTTTTATACTACTAGTTAATATTCGCCGTCTAAAAACTTTCAACCTTCAATCGAAGACGAATTACTTTTAGCAATTATTGTCTTATTTAAACACCATGTTTTTTTCATTGTTTATCGACTTATATCCCCTATTCACATTTTTGTGAATATCCCGGCCCTACTACTTAAAAACACACTAAGTTTCCTAATCAGGGCCGGGATATTCACAAAAGTGTGAATAAGGGATATGATATAAGCTTAAATAAAAGTTTTTACAAGCTTAGACTCTTGGATTATGATTAGTTTGTGCCATACATTTTACACGTGACCGAATGAGACTTCCAGGTCTTATTTTCTGATGAAAATGGTCAATGGGATATAATTTAAATTCCATTGACCATTTTCAGCAGAAAATAAGACCTTGAAATCTCATTCGGTCACGTGAAAAAAGTTTGGCACAAACTAATCAGAATCCAAGAGTCCAAGCTTATAAAAAATCTACTCTTTACATTTAGTGAACAATTCGGCTGATTTCATACACCGATAATAACCCGGACCTTGAAAAATTTCTACACAGAAAATATACTTGGTTGGTCGCGGTCACCTGCAAAATGTGACGCGTGAAAAAAGTGTCGATCAATAAATTGTCAACTAGCCAGCTGGGTATCTAAACTAATGAAAACCCGTTCCTTAGCCATGCCAAAATCGACGAGAATCAAGTGGCCAGTTTCTTGACTTATCATCAAATTTTCTGGCTTCAGGTCCCGATGAACAATTGATTTCATATGAAGGTATTCTATTTTAAGGATGTTAACATATTTAAAATTCGCTCATCTCATCTTACATGAAGTGGCTTATAATTTTCTAATAAAGTATTCTGAGTTTTAAGTTTCGAAAACACCCAAAAAGTGTGTTGAAAAAAGTTTAGAGATAATGTTTCAAAAAATTGTAGATATAATTTTTAGTTACTAACCTAATTTTTATTTCATTTATATAAAAATATATTTTTTTTCTTGCCTTAGTTTGTTAAAACCTGTTTTTTGATAATGATTATGAGGAAACAAATATTTTCATCAATTTTTCATCAAAAATATTGCATAATCCCAGATCATTAATCCTTGTAAATATATTGCAAAATTATTGAAACATATTGAAAAAATATTGCAAAAATACTACGAAAAAATTGCAAAATTATTGTTAAATTATTGTAAAAATATTGCGAAAGTCTCGCAAATAATCATCAAAATTATTTCAACACACTAACCCAATCTAATGCTAACGTAATGCACGCCGAATAAAATATACTATCGGTCACGATAAAAAGAGGGTTACAAATTTTGTTCCTAAAAACGTTCCTAATGGTTTATTTATCATTTTACAAATAGGTTCATTTAAATTCCAAGTCGTGTCGCTGTCAATTCTGCACCAGATAGAACATCGTTATTTTAGTACCCGTATCGCAAAGATAATTTCTTGTTTTTTGTTACGAAAAATTTTAACCGTTAAGGCCAAATGCGTCATGCATAATTTTACATTAATTTTGCAAAAAAAAGTTTTACTCATGTAGAAACTCGATAATGTCGACACAAATTTTAGATTGCTAATTAATTTCTTATTCGGTAATCAAAGAACCCGAAGGTGAAAAACTTGTAAAATTGAAACCAAAATTGTAAATAATCTGGGGACATGCGAAATGACGTGAAAAGGCGGACCACCAAACAACCCTGGATAATCTAGGCTGGATTGCTAAACAATTTATTTATATTTCATTTTAAATTACGAAATTGTTTCTGGGGGCTTAAACAAGGCCTAAGGAAGTAGTGTCCGTGAAAAAAATGCCCTGGATTTTTTCCCTAGACTAAAAAACACAAAAAATTAAAATTTGCAACCCAAGCTTAGGGGACCGAGTTTCCGTAATAAATCAAATAATGATCCACCAAGATAAGCATCGGTTAGAAAATACACGAAACGGGAATCACGAAATGTAGCGTATAACTAAAATAACTTTATAATAAAAGAATAATTGGTTAACACACTTGAATCATGATGAGAGAGCCCCGGGTTCGAGCCCCGACTTGTCATAACGATCTCAACAGTATCAAGCAAAATTTATTCTAGATAGTTATCATTTTTGATACCATTTCAATTCAGTAGACAAAATTTCATGCGCTCACTTTGGCCAAAACAATTTTCTATAATCATTTTTCTTAATATTGAGTAGATGTGGACGTATATTTTTATCAAAATAAAGTTATCAAATTTCAGTTTGAATCAGCATTCTTGGTTTAAAATTAAACCAAAATCGAAACAAACATGGGTCTAGAAAACAAAAACACCTTAACCCTCCGAGGGCAATATGGCCTTTTGAAAGGGTAAAGTAACTTTAAATCAGCCAAAACATGATGGAAAAATATGATTTTAAAAAAGCTCTCTTCGAATACATTTTTAAAACTCAACAATGTGAATCTGAAGATATCACCCAAAATTTTTTTCTGAAAACAGGTTCAATTTATGACGAGATGTGATTAGAAAGCGATTTTTCGCTTAAGTCTTACTTCCGAAAAAAACATTTTGACTCCAATCTGGAGTTGAAATTAAAATTAGCCAGGAGTCAAAAAAAATGTTATGAGTACGATTTGCAAAAAAATTAGCATCCTAGACATATCTGGAGCAGAAATTTTTATTTTAGGAGTGACTTTTGAAAATTGAATGATGTGGCGCGCCATGGCGAGGACTCAACTTACCAACTTTTTTCCACTCAAATTTTGAAAGTTAAAATACTTTTTTTTAATTTATTGAAAATTATATATTGAAATTAAGTTCCCAAAATTAGAGTTCAATTANGAAATGTAGCGTATAACTAAAAAACCTTTATAATAAAAAAAATATTGGTTAACACACTGATCATGATGAGAGAGCCCCGGGTTCGAGCCCCGACTGTCATAACGATCTCAACAGTATCAAGCAAAATTTATTCTAATATATCATTTTTTATACCATGTTCAATTCAGTAGACAAAATTTCATGCGCTCATTTGGCCAAAACAATTTTCTATAATCATTTTCTTAATATTGAGTAGATGTGACGTATATTATTTATCAAAATAAAATTATCAAAATTTCATTTGAATCAGCAGTCTTGGTTTAAAATTAAACCAAAATCGAAACAAAATGGGTCTAGAAAACAAAAACACCTTAACCTCCAGAGGCATATGCCCTTTTGAAAGGGTTAAAGTAACTTTAAATCAGCCAAAAATGATGGAAAAATGATTTAAAAAAGCTCTCTTTTCGAATACATTTTAAAACTCAACAATGTGAATCTGAAAATATCACCCAAAATTTTTTCTGAAAACAAGGTTCAATTTATGACGAGATGATTAGAAGGCGATTTTTCGCTTAAGTCTTACTCCGAAAAAATAACTTTTGAACTCCAATCTGGAGTTGAAATTAAAATTTAGCCAGGATTCAAAAAAATGTTATGAGTACGATTTGCAAAAAAAATTAGCATCCTAGACATATCTGGAGCAGAAATTTTTATTTTAGGAGTGACTTTTGAAAATTGAATTGATGTGGCGCGCCATGGCGAGGACTCAACTTACCAACTTTTTTCCACTCAAATTTGGAAAGTTAAAAATACTTTTTTTTGTAATTATTGAAAATTATTATATTGAAATTAAGTTCCCAAAGATTAGAGTTCAATTAGAATTTTATAAATCGGATTAATCGTTTTGGTGCTGTGCAGTGTGCAAATTGTACCTCCTGAAGGGTATTATGCCTCCGGGGGAACTTTTTTTTCTATGCCTCGGTGGGTTAACCTTTGGAAGCTGCAAGCTGATTAATAGTATTTTAAATTGTTAACCTATTGAAATTTTACCGATAAAAATACTTCACAGACTTTCTATGGAAATCCAAGATAATGTTTGCTGAGATGAATAAAAATAATCATCAATTAAACGACGGTTTCTTAAAACTGACTTACTATTCGAAAAATTAAAAGAAGTCATTTTTTGAGAAAAACTTAAAGTTTTTCATACGTAAAACTTTTTTTTTGAATGGATTATCGAAAATTTTTTAGTAAAAGTATATAATCATCAATTGTCTGATAATTTGTAAAGACCTGGTTATTCCCGGGCAAATTTATTTCGAAACTGTTTAACTATGGTTACCATTTCGTCGCAGCTTACCTCGGGATTTCATTGGATCAACCCGCGGATTTAACCCTAATCTCAAAAAAGGTGCCAGAACTAGTTCATTAATCCAAAAAGGACCAGCTCAATGTTTTAAATGGGAAGATACCGTATCATCCCCCGAAAAAATCGCGAAAAATCGGCCAAAAATTTTAACATTTGTGACCAACGATTAATCAAGATCGAAATTAAACCGTAACTGATGCAATAAATTGTGCCAATAAGCGCTTAGATTCGCAAGTTTGCTAAAAACTAGTTTTATTTAAAAAAATAATTTCAGTCCATATAAGTTTATTGCTAATACTTAAAATTAACTTTACTTTGCCAAAATAACAACAGTCTAACATATAAGTAAATCTGCCGTCACTCAATTTAGTTTCCACGTTTTTTCGATTACTCTAGACTTCAAAAGTTTGAATGTTGGTTTTTGTAACTGTCTTTCTTAACATGAAGATGGAAATTTTATCATGGAAATTCCATCATGGAATAAACCGAAACGCGTCGTAAATACGTTATTTATTTAAAAAATAGTTTTATGTTTAATTCAGATAAAATACAGCCTGAGTTTCGCGTTTACCGCGTTTTCTTTATTCCGCAAGAAATACTCAATGGTGATCGGTCAATATCCGAAATACGTGTATTTGATTGGTTCATTTTTTGCGGAATAAAAAAAACGCGGTGAACGAGAAAACTCAAGCTGTATGATATGCTTGATAGCCTATAATATGCTTTAAAATGAAAGATAAAAAAGATCTTTTTGAAAAAGCCTTTAAAACGAAAGTTTGAAAAGGTCTTTTTGAAAAAACTTAAAAAAATCAATCATATTTTTTCAGCTACTCTGTAATTATGAAGTTTTTACTGCCATCCTCAAATTTTATATATTAAATATCATGATCATCATATAATTTTCAAAATCTGGGACAAAAATCTCCAAAAGTAACAGTTACTTAGTAACTATGTGGAACTTTCGTGTTTAGTAAATCCAAGGTTTAAATTAATTTGCCATAAAAATAGTTTTTTCACTGAAAAATTATGCACGTTTTCTGTTATGAATTTTGGGTCATGTATTGTCCAAAATATTCCAATGACACTAATTTTTGGGTTATTTACCAATAATCGTGCATTTATGGGTTAATAAGTACCTCCGCAATAAAAATGACGGGCAATCGAACCCTATCATTTTCTTACATAATACCCGGTCGTTAAGTAAATTAGTGCGTTTTATTGCATTATAATCACTTTTAAGGGGGTGGTGGTCGAAGCAAGAAAAAAATATCTTGATTTTAATTTTATTTATTTTCGAAAATACAAACAATTTATTGTTTGAATGTCAAGTTCAAAAAAATATAGCATTGGAAATCTGTAGGTTTCGTTTTATCATTTTAATGAAATTTCTTGTTTTTTCAAAATTTTAAGTACATTTTTATGACACAAAAAGCACCAATAAATAAATTATCTCAACTTGGCGTTTCCCACAAACTTATAAGCTTTCATTCATATCAATCTTCACCTCAAATTCAAAGGGGGAGCCCGATTCAAATAATTCGTGGAGTTGATTGGCCGATGTGAATTCTCTTTTGCGTTTTAGTTTCAGCCGATCGACTGACCACATTATTCTCGGTGAATTTAGTAATATTTTAATCGGACTTCCCGTCTGCATTCGGGGTGGAGATATATAATCCTATATTATATAGGATCATCCCTATATCATATAGGGATCAAATTGGTCACAGAGAAGTGCAAGGAAAAGCAGGCTTTTGATTGCGACTCATAAAATAGGCTCAACCTTCGATCACTCTCAATCAAATTGGATTTTGTTGATCCTCAAATTAGTCCTCAAATTAGTGGTGTCCTACTTGTCTGTTTGGTAGATTAAATTAAGAAATATTTTTTTTTGAAGGTCATTTCTGACTGGTACAGCAATAAATGATCTTTAATAATATTCAGAATGTGAGATTTGCGTTCAAATATCACAAAATATTAAGCTGGTCAACCACTGTATTTGACCTAAAAAACCAGGAAGATTTTTTTTCGCCACCAACACCCCCTTAACTCTTCTAATCTTATTTTTGTGCCAACTGGTGTTTCCAATGTAATTATCTATTTTAACGTGATGAAATATTGATAATGAATTTTTCAAAAGTACCTTGTTTTGCCAGTTTATGTAAAACATTATTGTGTTTTTTTGTTATTACCTTATTTAATTAGGTACTGGTCGCTAATAGCGACTCGCTATAATGAAGAAGTTCAAATGTTCAGAAAATGCGAAAACAAATATTCTACTTATATTGTTAAAGATAATGTAGAAGGAAGAAATTATAACTCTAAAAACGAAAAATTATCGATATTTTTGCGAATTTCTATTTTGCGTATATTTAACTATAGGCTATAGCAAGCAATTTTCAAAAATAACTTTCTGCGAATTAAAATAAATTTATAAAATATTTCTTGATGAGATTGTAGAGAATTTTTTTCTGATCAATAATATCGGCATTATGATACGTAAATATTACGAGATAGCTCAATGGAGGTTAAAAGCGAGCAGTTAAGGTTTTATGCATTTAAACGGTTGATGTGATTAATATTTTCTAGAAATGAATCAATTGTTTGACTTCTCAAGGGGTCTACAATATACAATTGGAAAAATTAACGTTCACTCAATTCTCACAAAATATATTTGAGTTTTTAAAACGGCTCATTTTTCTCCAGCACATTGCTTGAAGCACCCACAATTTAAGCATTTCTTTAAGGAGGTTGTCCATGCTGATTGTTGTAGTTGCTGAGTATTTCTCACTGCTTTTCAACGGTCTATAACTTTTGTTTGCAATGTTTAAACGTCAAAAGAGAAAAAATTATTGTTCCGAGAACATTTGTTGTATAAATTAAATGAATAAAATCATTTTTAAATTCGTAATAAACTCATAAATCATAATAAGAAAACGATTTTTGAGACTATTAATTTTTGCCTAGCAGCTAAAAACTCGCATAGATGATATTGAAATTAATTTTAACTTTCTCAATAAGTTCGAAACTAAGTAGTCGTAAAAATGAAAAAACTGTTTTCGTAATTTGCGATATAACTGGCTAATTTGATTTTAATTTTTTTTTGTTTTCTCAGAAAGATTCACCGCATAAAGACCTAACATATGTTGGGATGGAATTTTTGTCAATTTGAGTTGTTTATTTTTTATCAAAGGTGCCGCGCACACTGACATTTNGTTGCAAAGATACTTATTTATAATAAAGAAATGATAAAAAAAGGTAATTTATTTTAATAAATCATTTTAAACATATTTATCTAGGTCTATTGTGATTTTTTAATTCGTTATAGTCAAACTATTTGAAAGATATTATCATGACGACAACTTTTTTTGTATTTTTCAACCTTCGAATTTCGGATATACAGCCTGAGTTTTCTCGTTTACTACGTTTTCTTTCGTCCGCCGGTTAGACAGGCATATTAAATGTCACCTTGATTTGTGAACAATAGATAACTCATTTTTGGCACGTGATGAAGACGTTTTTGTCGTCCGCGAAGACGTTTTTTTGTCCGCGAAGACGTTTTTTTCGTCCACGAAGACGTTTTTTTCGTCCGCGAAGGCAATTTTTATTGATTTCAAATTAAGACTAATTTATTTGCTAAAATTTTAGTGACAGTGAAATACTGTCTGAAGATCAAGAATTATTTTTTTGACATATTTCTCGTCATATAAATTTGTTTTGTAGCTTTGATTCATCTTTTTCATAAAAAGTCGTGTTTCAGGAAAAAATGTAGAATCACTTTTTGTGGCGTTGAAGAATGCATGTAGGATCAAATGACCATCTTTAACGAGCATTAATGTCAGCTTAATTTTTTATTCGTTTGGTCTTTCTTCGGAACATTGTAGCCTAATTCGATTCATTTTCAAAAACTCTCTATTTCATAAACGGAAAAATTAATTATTATTTTTCGTTTTTTGAAATTATACTTTCTTTAGTAAATCATAATTTTAAAATCTAGAGGTTGATATTTCGAGACCGATTTTTTAAATGAAGACGTTTTTTCGGCGCGAAGGTAAATATTTCGAGACCGATTTTCTAAAAATGAAGACGTTTTTTTCGTCCACAAAAAAAACGCGTTCAAAATCTTGTTGGTTTTAAACACGTTTTTTTCGTCGCTGCGAGCGTGCTGACCGGCGGACAGAAAAACGTGAGTAAACGAGAAAACTCAGGCTGTAGTTCTAGTAATATAGACTATGACGTCATCATAGCGCATTTTTAATTAAATTGCAATCGATTCACAAGACTCAGTTCACTCGGAATCGTTATTTTCTTCTTTTATTTTTGAAACAAAGAAACTGCATGCGTGCAAGCAAAATCAGCATGGACAACCCCCCTTAAGATCTTGGCCTTGTGTGGTAACGTAATGCAAAATGGTATGTGAGTGAGCTAGTTCGGTCAGCTTGTTACCACACAGGGCCGAGATGTTCAGCAAAGTGTAAAAGGGGGATATAGGGAACTGAATTAATCGTGCCAGACTGCATTTTTCCAAACTGCTAAAAAATATTAATGAAAATATTAAAACTAATATCATTTACCATGCAAATGAAACCTACACTAGACGATGAATCTTTGATTATTAAAGTTTGATATTATCATATTTTACTTTATCGCCAACAACCATTTTCGTAGTTTGTTAAGAAGTGGTCTACATCAGTCGTGTCAAAGGAAAGAACTTTGCGTGGGTTTTGCCCCCCTTCCTTTATTTCCTTATCTTTTGCTTGAACCTACGCAAGAAAGGAGAACGAAAATGACTCAAATAATCGCTAAAACCAAATTCCAGCACATCGAAAAAAACAATTTCATCGAATGAATTGGATAAATCGAGTGTGGGATACAGCTCCGCAAAAAGATTTCTTTGCATTTTTTTCAAAAAACGGTTATTTTTGTATGAAAATGGCATTTTCCAAAATTTGAAGTGTTAATATCTTCAACAATAGTTAACCAAACCAAAAATAAATTTTTTAGCCAATCAGATGCCGCCAATTTTCGAAAATTTTGAAATTTTCGAACTTTTTTGCTGGATTTTTGAAAAATTTTCGAAAAAATGTACTTTTCCGTTTTTTCATAACTATCATAGATTTTCGATGCTGAAACCTGATAACACCATAGTGTGGGTGTTGCAACGGCTGAATTATTTCGATAGATTTGGTTTGCGCTCGAACAAACGCTGGACATTATTTAAAAATGGGCATTTTTATTGCTTTTGGCCAGTAAATTCGAAAGGAAAAAATGTTCATACTGGATTCGTCTTGTGAATTTCGAAAGTTATTTAAAAAAAAATTATTTGTTTTTTCAATTTTGTTATTGAGTCAAAAATTTGCCTCAAGTAAAATATTTTTCAACAAGGTTAAACCTTTACCTATAAGATATGGGCCATATCCTGATCTGGATCTTAGCACCGACCTCCTTTATCATATGAATGTACTGGTTGAGTTATCCATTTCCAATTGGTTTTGCTGGACTAGGTCTTCCAAAGTCATGATAACAATATTTATTTACATTTTTGGTCGCTCTGGTCATTATATTTCAACATTAATTTATTGAAATGTTTAAAGTTCTTTTTTGATTCATATTAGGCATATCAATGAAGAGAAGAATCCATGTGCTCAACGCTTTTGGCACGTGACCTTTTTTGTTTAGCTCAAAGTTTGGGCCACTGAGCCTCAAACCCAGTGGAAATGGACAATTGAACCAGTCACATGTTCACCAAAATATTAATTAAAACCATATTTCAGAAAAATTTTAAATTTAAAGAAAAAATTCATCTTCGATGTTCACAATAAACGTAATTTTCTTTGGAAACTAAGTATTAACAGGACCGTTTAGGACCATGTTTTATTGCATACACTACAATAGTATACTCAAATTGGACATTCAAATTTATTTAGTATGCTGACAAAGTTCATAATAAAAGTTTGAAATTTTTTCATTATTTTTAACAAATGTTATTAATTTGAAATACTTGATTTATTACTGTAAAATTCTTAACAATGAATTTGATAATGCAAAACTAGTAGTATAAATAAGAATAGAAAAGTTATTAACTTGAAAAATATAAAAAAATGCATTTTCAGAATAAAAAGTTCGTTTTCGACTTTTTTTTTATAACAAATAATTAAATATTTATAATTTTATTGGAGCGTTCGGTGGAATGCCTTTGTCAGCTAGAAAATAATGTATACTGTATTATTTTTTATTTTAACTGTATACAGTAAATATAAAAAATAATAACAAAAAAGACTTACCACGAATACAAAGTTTTTTGTACTGAAAAAATGTTGATAACAATTTTTCAGCACAAAAAATTTATGTTCTAGAGAAAAGTGCAAAAATTAGATGGAAAATAAGGCTCCAAAAAACGCTGAACATAAAGACTTTATTTTATAAAAAAAAATATTTTAAATTAAATTTACAAATTTATGTTTTACACTTGTAAATTTAGTTCTGGTTTGTGAAACTCTTTACATAGAGCTTCACAAATACGGCGATTTTCATCACACAGGTTTTATTTTAGATTTTGAGGTGTTTTGCCGTCTAACTGATTTTTACGTTGATGTTTACTTAAATCTTAATACGATTATTCAGTTAGACGGCAAAGTGCCTAAAAATCTAAAATACAACCTGTACAGTAAATTTTTATTTAGGATTTCAAATCGCTCACTAAGAAAATCGGTAATGTCTCTATTTGGAATATGACCATACGGTATTGTCCATACCGATTTAATAATTCTTGTTGAAAATCAGGACATTCCTTATTGTGATGGTATTGAGCAGTTTTTCGAGATTTTTGCTGGTGTTCTTGAATTCTACTAATAAGTGGTCGTTTTGATTCACCAATATATTTTTTCAGACAAAAACATTTGTAATTATAAACTGATCCTGTTATGTTCAGCGTTTTTGGAGCCTTATTTTCCACCTAATTTTCGCACTTATCTCTAGAACATGAATTTTTTGTGCTAAAAAATTGTTTACAACATTTTTTCAGTACAAAAAACTTTCTATTCATGGTTAGTCTTTTTGTTATTATTTTTTCATATTAACTGTTTACACTATTTTTTAGCTGACGAAGGCATTCGGCCGAAAGTTCCAATAAAATTAAAAGTATTAATTTATTTATGTTATAAAATGGAAGTCGTAAATAATATCAATAATTGGAAATCGGAAAATAGCGTTGTTTTCCAACAAATTTTCAACCTCAAACAAAAAATGTACAGTATGGAATATAATTGTTTGAGACCAACAAGAGAAATTTCTCTGGATTGAAAAAAATGCTCCCACCAATTAGAGGTTTTGAAATGAAACCTTGCGTCAACAATTATCTTGTTTTACTACGGGCTTTACTACTTTTCATCGGACCAATAAAATGCTTGTATTGTGCGCCTCCGCAACCAATGAGTGCGCGTCTTAAAATCCACTCCAAATAACAACAAATTTTTACACTATTTTGAACTATTTATGAATTGAGGATCCGGGGGTTGAATTTGAAATAAAGAAAATATATTTCAACACGTTTAACAGGTGTGTTTGGAAAATTTTAAAAATGAAAAATAGGTACTGTGGTTCTTGTCTAAACGGACAAAACCGGCAAAAACCTACGCATTTTTTTTGAAAAACCTTGAACACCCAACTCTAAGCGGACAAAACCTGATTTTTTTTGAAATTTTGATTCGGCGTCTCTTTGGGGCCATGTCAGCTTTTCATTTTGAGCCTTAATTTTTGACAAAATTTAGAAACCAGAAAAAATTCTTAAAAATATTATGTTCCGTAAATACAAACACTTTTAGGGATTTTGGTGCAATTTTTAACTCAGTAGCGTCAAAAGAAAACAACTTAGCGCACTTTCAATTTTAATCATAAATAAATCAGTAATTTTTGTTTTCGTTTTTTGGCCGCCGAAAGCAAAATTTTAAAACAAAAGCAATTTTGCATTATTTGTCAGGCTTCTCCGGAGCCTCACACAAAAAAAGAATACAAAATGATGAAAATTTAAGGAGTAGGTACGAACTGCGTGTCTTTTTAAGAAGCTTTTAAAAGCGTAGGTGTCGGCGTAGGTGGGATTGTATCAGATTACTGTTAAATTCAAAATTACCGCGAAGGTTGGTTCTGTTAGTTTAAAATGTTTTTGAAATATCACCTTTGTTAGTTTGGCGGGAAATGACCTTGGAAGAGGCTCCAATCAGCGACACCCACTCCCTTAAGGTAGACTTCAATTGCCGTTAAAAAATAAATACAAAATGTACGTAATTGTGGTTTTACGGATTAAAAACTGTCAAAATTTTCGAAAATCAATCGAACAGCGTACTGACTTATTTATGTCAGTGACCATACTTTAATGATAACAATTCTAACTTTTATTTCCTAGTCCACTTTCTGACATAAATACTTGCTACTTTTGCGGTTGCCCAATCATCAAGTTTTTCGTGGGCCTCGAATTCTACAGGCATAAACTTCCGATAGAATTTTTTTATTGCCATATTTATCGCCAAATCTTCAGTATTATTTTCTGTAAAGCCGAGGTAGTCCTCAACTAATTCGTTTTTTTTTATCTTCGGTGATCTTAAATGGTTTCTTTTTCATGACCTCAGAAGTCGAAGGTTCATTTCTCTCAAGAGGCTTTTTTTTATAGTTGTCACCGACGGTACCATCAACTCTGATAATTTTCTCTTGGTGTTTATTCTTTACTGTATTCAGAGTAGTTCTAATAAATTTTTGTAATTTTGGATCATTTTCATTATCAAAATCAAGTAATTCGTTCATTTTATTTTATAAATTTTATGTTTCATTATGATTAAGATTTTTGCGCTCATTTTATAACGGACGTGCATTCTAGAAATTTTTTCTTCCGAATCAGAACAATTTAAATTATTCATCAATTTTGTACTTAGTGACTGAAAGTGAGTAAATGGATGCAGTGAAAAAAGTTTAAATTTTTTCTAGATTCACATTATTTGAGTGAAATTGAGAAATGATAAAACGAGCCAATCACATGGCGGGGGGAGCATAAATAAATTATCCTTCACCATTTATCAATGGGACGGGCTTCTTATTGGCCGGTTAATATTGTCGAATAGAGATCCGCTCCCTTAAGGGGGTGGTCGTCGCATTTTAAGGGTTTATTAAATAGCCAATTGGTCGCAAAGTACAAATCGTCGACCAACTTTTACCTCTTTTGATATATTTAAACAAAATCTTCATCCTAAAAACAATTCAAATTAACGGATGGCTCGTCACAATCAGACGTGCTATACAAGTGACGGATTATTTTTTCATGTATGTCTCCCCTGAGTTTTAAGGTTTAACCATAATTCATGTTTTAAATTAACCCGGACAGAACGTGAGCAGACCTCAAGTTGAGTTTTTGAACAATTCTTTGATTTGGCTTCAAATCACCCAAAAAACTGTATTTTGCTTTAGTTAACATAGGGGTCAATATGTTTTTGGTGATTTGAAGACAATCAAAGAATTTTTCCAAAAACTCAACTTGAGGTTTGTCACGTTCTATTCGGTTAATTAAAACATTGATCATTGTTAAACCTTAAAAACTTCAGAGAGGGAGTAAATTTTGAAAAATAATTCCGTACTTTGTAAGCCGTTTCTGATGGGACGAGCCATCCGTTATGGATTGTTTTTTAGGATGCAAGATTTTTGTTTAAATATATCAAAGAGAGGTAAAAGTTGGTCCAACAATATGTACTTGTGCGACAATTGGCTATCGAAAACGCCTTAAAATGCGACGACCACCCCCTTTATTTCAATCCGAAGAAATTTCCCTTGTTGGTCTCGAACAATTATATTCCATACTGTACAGAGGTGAAAGATATTTAGAATTTATGCATACGTGTAATCGAAAAAATATATTACCAAAATTCATCTTCATATCGAAAAAATAATAACGACATGTAAATTGGTCAAAATCTACAATCATAGAAAAAAAGATTTGAGATTTTGCACTCTTCAATTCGTGAAAAAAAAACACAGCAAAAATAAATACTATTTTCAATAGCTTTCCTCACTTATCAAAAAGTTTTCAAAAAAATTACTATTATTTATTGAAAAGGGCATAAAAAAGGTTGAACATCAAAGTTACGTAAAAAAAGAAGCTAAATTAAAAAATTTATCTAGGAAAAGTTCAACTGAAAAAAAATCAGAAAAAATGGAAATTTACAATTAAAGTAGTGATCAAAATATACTATAAAATATTATAAATATTCTAAAAAAGGTATTGACCGAAGTGTAGGTGGAACACCGAATAAACTGATTATACTTACACAATTTGAAAAATTTCTTGAAAAATGGTCAGAATATGTAACAAACCAAGGATTGAATAGTTTTGAGATTTTCGAAACTAAGGGAAACATTATTAAGACACTTCCGATTTAAGAAAATACTATACTGAAGAAAAGAAAAAGATAAATTTACTTTTTCTGGGTAAACCATGGTTCTTTAATTTGCTTAAATATCGATGAAAGTAAAAATATTTGTTTTATGGATAAATCTGGGTATATTTCAAACCTAAATGACCAATTTTGTAATGATAAATATGAAAAACTTGAAAGTAATCCAATTTCAGAAGATTTAAAAGAATTAAATAAACCATATATTTTCGTCAAAGATTATTACAAAATGAGACCGAAACAAAATATCAAAAAAGGATATGGGTTGCTTAACCCTTGGACGTTAAAAACCTCATTTGAGGTTTTGAAAAGTTTAAAATGTCTCAAAAAGGGAGAATTAGCGCTCTTTAAATAAAATTAGCAAAATCCTAAATAGAGTTTGCTCCAAGAAGTTCAAAAATCAAACCTTAAAAGACATTCTGTCGAATTGATCTCGTTCAAACAGTTTTTTTTTCTTACTTTTTTGGTCGATTTCTTCAGAAAAAACCTTTGATCGCTAATTCTTTAATCTTGTCAAACTGCAGAATTTTCTGAGGAGATCATTTTTTAGGAAAGTCTTTGGAGAATCTGTCATTCAAATAATAATGACTCTCCTGTTGCTAGAACTCTTGTTTTTTTTCGCGAGTGATTTCTTAAAAAATAGAGAAAATGAAAAAATTTTATACTTTGAGAAAAAGGATAAAAACGTCATTTTCGTTGCTTATTAACGTACCCTTGAAAAGTTTATTTTAGTAATCTGATTCATTATTCTGCTCTTTTGGCCTTCTGCTTATATAAAAATGAAAATGAGGTAAATCCCATGGCTGGTTATCACTCTATAAGCGCTCAAAGCTGAACCTCAAATGACGTTTTGTGCCTCCACTGAAGTTTTTTTTTCGAACGTCCAAGGGTTAAATAGAAAAATGAAAAAACCGTTACGCCCAATAATTTCATCTATAAATTCTATAACATCGGAAATATATCTCTTAGAAACACCTTAAAAATTTCAACCTTTTTGTAAATTTTCTATTGATTCCAGTTAAAATTTCAAAAAATGATTTTAAGATCAAAGAAATAAATTCACTGATCCCGACTACGAAATAATAAGGATGGATGTCAAAAAATTATACCCAAATATAAACACAAAAATGACTTTAAAAATTATCATTGAAAAAATTTATAAAAAACCGTTAGATTTTTTTTCAAAAAACGAAGACGAACATGGGAAAATGATTTTTTCACCAAAACATATTTTTGAAAAGTTTTTGACGAAATTCTTCACAAATTCACTGCATTTGAATGTTTATCAGGTTATTTTCGAAAAAAAATCGTGCTTATATGGGTGGAAAAATTTTTCTCTTAAGGAGGTAGTGTCCGCAAATAAAGTTGGCCTGAAAATCTGATATAGTACTAAACCACCTTCAAAAAAACGTTTGGTGATGGTCTCGTCGCTTTTCAATCACCGGTTCTCCCACAAGAGGGCAGCAAAGTCGAAAACGGAGGTACCATTTTCTGCTTAATTACATATCCGATCAACTTCACTTTATGTGTCAATTGAGCGGATTCTCAATGAGCAAAATATTGTGGTAGTTTTTGTCTGACTTTATAAAAATACTAGTTAGATAACCTTTTAGAAAAGTGGTATTTTGGCGGTTTAGGTACCATTTTTTGAAAACGCTTCATCGGAATTTGTTTTAACTTTGCTCATTCGATTTCTCATACAATTGCGAACAATAATTGTGGGGAGCTACATTTTTCATTCATGTCATCAAAAAATTTCATGTCATCAAAACTCTTAAAAATTTGAAATCAGATTTTTAGCATTATTGTTATACATGTATTAATTTGTTTTTGATGACATGAATGAAAAATGTAGTCCACAATTGCAAACAAATTTTTAAGGATATATGAAAATAAAATAATTCCCGAGTGGCTAAAAACCAAAAAAGTTATAGCTTATGCACGTTATGTTGATGATACATGTATATGTATATAAAAATCTGAAAAATGGATTTTTTTAATCTGATGAATAATCAGCATGTAAAAATAAAATTCACCCTAGAAGAAAAAAAAATTACGAAATAAATTTCTTAGATATGACTATTTTCAAAAATAAGAATAAATATGGCTCTGAAACTCCAAACAAATACAAATTATCAAGTCTCATTGAGAGTATTTACAGAGCTAATGATACATGTACAAATGAATCTGAACTAAATTAAACTTTAGATAAACTTACAACAAATTTCCAGAATACTGGCTATCCAGTTTTACTCATAAAAAAATAAAATTAAAGATATCAAAAAACAAAATTTCACACTAGTTACAAAGAAATTGACTGGAAAAAAGAAATTAAAGAGAATTCCAGTCGTCATTTAACATTCAATTAAGATTTCACATCATCTCGTTGTCAAAAAATTGAAAAAGGAAATTCACAAAACTTATTAAAAGTAAAACACCAGAATTTAATATTTTGTTTACTTGAAAAAACGTTCAAATTTTGAGACTATTCACTCCCAAAACAAAACCTTATATTACTTAATTACTTATAACAGGATCAGTTTATAATTACAAATGTTTTTGTCTTAACAAATATATAGGTGAATCAAAACAACCATTTATTAGTAGAATTCAAGAACACAAGCAAAGTTCTCGAAAAACTGCTATATTTAAGATAGGGATCACCTGCCCCTTATTATTGCGTTCGTCTTTGACCTCG
>SCLH01002036.1:104402-117821 GCA_004367855.1 Oikopleura vanhoeffeni | reverse complement strand
TATTATTAACTGAGAGAAATGAGTGGAAAACTTTGAAAATTGTCGCGAGACAATTTCAACCAAAAAAAATACAACTTATCTGAAGATGTTCAAACAATACACGGACTATATCTGTAGTTTTTTTGAAAAGAAAGGAAATTTTATATTATGATTCGTACCATGCGGAAAATTTAAATATTCTGGAAAAAATATTTACTTCACTTGATTTGGAGAACGTTGCCGCTTTTGGGGTTGAATTATATCGACCAGACTGGAAATTAAATTGTGTCATGAATACACCACTACAAAGAAATGGTGTAGACTGTGGTTGTCATGCACTTATAATCGCAGAGAATATTTCCAGAAGATGTCTCAACTTTGATTTTCAAACGAAAGAAATAAATAGCTATCGTGAAAAAATTGCCTATGAAATAATTGCTGGGAATTTATTTGAACAAAAATTGTGTGCAGATTTTTGAGGCAAATCAACTGTTCTAGATAATTAGAATAAAACGACAAATTAATTGAATAGTTTTGTCATTCATAAAAATTCTAAAATATTCCTATATTTTGGCTTTTCGAAAACGCCTATCTTTTTGCCTAGGAAGTTTTGAAAAAAAAACCCTATCTTCTGCCTTTCGTCTATCCGCCGGAAAAGTTTTATTGGCATATATTGTAAATAAATAAATATTTCAGTAATCGAGAAAACTTAAAAAAATATTTTTCCTAAAAAACCGTCGAATTTTATTCATTGAATATTTTAACTTAATTTAGAAATTATTTTTTGATTCCCAACAGATAAAGTCAATAAAAAAAACTATTAAGTAGGAACAAGCACTGCGCAGTTATGGAGATGGACATACATTTCTGGAGCCTACCATGACGTGGTATCACGTGGTTTAAAATTAACCTTGCCTTTTCAAACGTTTTATTCCTAATTTAACATAAATTGTTAGAATATGAATATATTTTATTAAACGTTTAACTTTTCCAACTGATTCATACAGGAAATGAAGTTGATCTTTATAAGAAGTTTTCTGTAACACGCTCAAAATATAGCCTTATTTTAAAAGGCTTTAATCCTTGGCCGGAATTTTTTTTTATATGCTTGCGAGGGAAAAGGTGAGAAAAGTGACCTTTTTATGTCCGCCGGGTATCTCACGGGATCTTGTTAAAAAACGGTATCAGAAATTAAAATAAGCTGACTCGCAGCGAAGGCTTCCGTACACGGTAGGTCCGATGTAGGTATTATTACCGGTCACACATTTTACCAGCTGGTGTATCCGTAACGTTGCGAAAAATTATCCCTCTGCTAGAAAACCCTTCCGCTGTCGGATCAGCTTATTTTATTTCTGATCCGTATATTTTAACTCCCCCCCGTTTGTTGACCCCGGGGAACCGACCGCGGACTTAAGATCACTCATTTGTTTCTTATCAATTCGTTATTCTTCATTTTTCTTTCTAGGATTTTCGCACCTTTCAACACAGTTTTTTCAAATCTTTCCACAAACCAAAAAAAACTCCTACCGTCGTTTAGAATGACCTTTTAAAAAGAAAGAAATCTCTTCAGGATAAATATATTTTAAAATCCCGGCACTGAGATCACATTTATTTCACTTTTGAAATTGTCTTATTTTTCAAATGTCCTTAGCTTTGGGATACCAGCGGGGCGTGCGATATAGTATATAACGCGGGCCGGCGGCACGGTTTTTTTTTTTATTAGACTGCTTTGTCTTAAAATATTCTATATTCGTAGAGTTATCATGATACCATCGTATCCCATATGATAGCTAGGTTCTAAATAATAATCCTGTGTCCTTGGCTGGAACTGAGATAAAACCTACGTAGCCTCCCGCAAACCTACGCTTTTTGGAAAAAAATAAAATTTATTCGTTCTGGCGTGGGCGTCTACGTATATAGGAAAAAGATAGGGCGTTTTTTTCACACGATTACTGGGCAAAAGTTCACAAAAAGTTCACTTGACGAGTTCGTAGTTCAATTCGTGAACACGCTAATTATTACTGATATAGGCTCTAGGTTTAAATTTTCGTTAAAGAACTGTATATTTTGTAGCTTTTTGATCAAGCCGTTGGTTACTGATCAGGACGTTTTAGAAAGGTGGCTAGTAACTAAATAGTAATTAATCTGAAGTACTTTATTTTCGGCGTTATTACCTTTACTTAGACAGCAATAGATATTTTTTTTCATTTTTATTTTCTGCAAGCGTCGAGTCTTGATTATAATTCCGCGAGTTTCAAGAAAAAAATGCTGTGATGATATCCACCAAGGTAGCTTCAGGATTTTCGAAGAGTTTCTTTATGCGGACTTGTTTTTTTTTTTTTTTCTTTTCATTTTTTCAAGCAGCTTTAATTATCTTTGGAACTGATTAATGATAGTTTTAGCAGTAGGTCTTTTTTTAATCTTTGAAACCTTCTTGGATTCATGTTTTTTTTAAATTAACTTTATTCATTTTTTTTGATAAAATCAAAGTACACTAAATTCTAGTCTAGATAATGTGTAAATTACCCTTAACCCTGTGAGCCACACCTATATAGGAGGTGACTGCATATTTAAAAATCCTCTAAATATGCCAAAAACCATCGTAGGATTGTCGCCTTCGACATGATTATAAGATTTTGCAAGAATTTCCAAAAAGTGACTTATTTTTTTTTGGAAAATTTGTTTCAAATTTTACGGAGGGTTGATTTTTTGAGATTTCTTTTCCAATCTTGTACTCTAAAAATTAATTGCGACCTATTGCTCAATTTAAAATTTGATAATAGCCAGTTTTCGGAAAGTAGTTTTATCCGATGGTTGACACTCAAACAAAGTTATTGGTATTACAGGAACAATATTTTTTTTCAACAAGTGCTATTTTTCAAATTTTCAATTATCAAGTTATTTCACGAAAATAGTTTAATTATTAAAATTACAGTCGAGCAATTAAATTGTTCCAAGAGTCCTTGTGTTGTATATCGACCCAGAATATAAATATCAGAAGTGTACCTTATCTGCCTTTTATAGGGAAAAAACCAATTTTTTTATGAAAAATTGCTGATTCTTTTCATCAAAATTTTAAAACCTATTAAAAATTAATTTTTGACTTTGATTATATCTAATCAAATCAGAAACGATGACATAGGTCAGATCATGTGCATCCTTTCCAATACCAAAATGAATTTTGTGAACTCACTGTGAGCTGACACCTGCTATGCTGTACCGTGCTCTTATCAGTAAAATTTTCTGAACTAAAAAATCACAAATTTCTAGGGATATCAATGTCGGATGCCAAAATATATTTGTTTGAACTTCCTTATGCAAAAAAAAATGAAACATCTAACTCCTTGGGCTTTCTGTAATAGGCGGTTGAAAGTCCCTGATTATTAGGTGTCGGTGCCTTGGCGGACACTTTTTTTTTCTGTGCTCACACGTGGTAACATCACTAAATTCTTTCTTTGGCCATACTTTTAACGCATTTTTAATCTCTAGTATTGTACAAATTGACAATCAGGACATTTTTCCCAGACGTACGCGTATAGTCCGAAGTACGCGTATAGTCTGGATTACGCGTATAGTCGGGGTTTGGGCGACGCACTATTCTACTGATACGCCGCACCCCGCTGTTAGTTCAAGACAAAAACAATTTTAAATTCGGAAGTTTACTTCCGGTCTGACAAATCATCAAATATTCTAAATAATACAACACAAAATAACTAAATAAAATTTTAACAAGGATTAAGGACAACATTTTCAAGTTTTTGGGAAATCAATCAAAAACAAATAATTTAGAACACAGCACAGATTTTTTATTTCCCTGAGACGTCTGACCCTATATTTTTGGAAATTTTTTCTACCGCAAAGCTTACAATGTCCAATAGTCTTCTGTATTTTTTAAAAGTTACAGGGTACAGAGGGCGCCGGGCGATAGGTGAAGGCGGATAGGTGAATCCGGCTCAATGAGGTGAAGGTTGATTGAGCGAAAACATATTCCGGCTAGGAAGAAGATAGTCTCACTCCTTGCAAAGAGGCGTTGTCGAAAGCCAAATATAGCATATTTTAGAATTTTTATGAATGACAAAACTATTCAATTAATTTGTCGTTTTATTCTTTTATCTACCAATGAGTACAGTTGATTACCTCAAAATCTGCACATATTTTGTTCAAATAAATTCCCAGCAATTATTCATAGGCATTTTCACGATAGCTATTTATTTCTTTCGTTTGAAAATCAAAGTTGAGACATCTTCTGGAATATTCTCTGCGATTATAAGTGCATGACAACACCACAGTCTAACCCATTTCTTTGTAGGTGGTGTATTCATGACACATTTATTTCCGTCTGGTCGATATATTCAACCCCAAAAGCGGCAACGTTCTCCAAATCAAGTGAAGTTAATATTTTTCCAGAATATTTAAATTTTCGCATTGGTACGAATCATAATATAAAATTTTCTTTCTTTTCAAAAAAAACTACAGCTATCCCTTTAACACCTTTTGCTTATCTGAGATGTTAGGTTTGAGGAGCCAATCCTAACACTCCTAAGACCCTCCTAGCCACGCATGAGCCGCTTTTTAGCCCACATCTCCCAGATAAGCAAAAGGTGTAAAGGGATATAGTCCGATGTATTGTTGAACATCTTTTAGATTAAGTTGTATTTTTTTGGTTGAAAGTTTCTCGCGCAATTTTCAAAGTTTTCCACTCTCATTTCTTTCAGTTAATATAGATTTAAAAATTATTTAATAAAATATATTTCTATTCAAATACTAGAACGATTTTCAATGTTCCAGCAAAATCTGGGCCATTTTTTTCTCCGCGAAAAAAATGCCCAATTTAGCTTTTGTATGTTTTGGGCCATTTTTCTCCAGTCAAACGCTGTCTAGCCGACTGGCAGAAAAATGCCCAATTAAAAAAAACTCAGGCTGTAGAATTTTATTTATATATTTCTGCCGAATAAATCAACTAAATGCATTCTAGAAGCTAAATCAATTACTGCGTGAGTCAATAATCGAAGTAGTTTCTGAGGTTTTCAAAACCGTCATTTTTGCATTTATGATTAAAAATGGAGCAAAAAATCAGCCTAATTCTCACTTGACTACCCCTTAACTAATTATAAATCTAGACCTTGTTTTTATATTGCAATCAGAGCTATGATGATGCGTATCTTCCCAGCCGTCCGGCGGATAGGTGAAATCGGCTAATAGGTGAAGGTTATGAAGCGAAAAAAACTTTCACCTATCCGCCGGACCTGCTGTATTTCTGATAAACTGTATTCTAGAAATGCGGAAAAAACCATTTTTAAATTTGTTTGAAAAGGTGGAAAACGAGAAAGCCATCTGTACTATGCCGATTTGAAATAACATTTTGAAAGTCCAAAAATGGGTACCGATTTTATTATTCATATTCGTTTCCGCAACCAATGTGTCTCTCAGAGTAAATCGGGTTGTCCACAAACATTTTGGGTTTTTTAGAAACGAAATCATCGGATTGACATTTTTTAAGCTTAAATGACAAACACAAACTTAAAAAAAATGTCTGATGGACCATGTTTCCAATTTTTTTATCAAAAAATTAATAATTAATTTCAAATATTTTTGACAAAAATAAAAACTAGTATTGGGAGCCATTTTTCTTTGTGAATTTTTTAAATTTGTGTGGACATTTTTAGTTATCTAAATAATTGGATGAAAGTCGAAATATAATCAGTTTGGACACTCAATTTCGCTAAAAAGTTTTTACTACTGAGAAGCACCTTGGTTGAAAATGATATAGGTCACTCTTGAGCTACAAAATTTCTGACGTATTCTCCAAGTTACTGAAAAATTAAGCCTTTCCTATTTTATAGCATCAAAGTATATCCGCGACAGCCACAGGTATTTCGTGGATTTGTGCGAATTGGTTGACGTTAATTTCATTTGATAATGAACTATAAAAGGAAATACTCAACTACAAATAATTTATAGTTCATTTTCGGGAAACGTATCGTACCCTCTTAGGACCCCAGTTGTCATTCTATATGACAACGGATCGCAGATGATGTAAATTGATGATAGATTACGTGTTTTTAAAGTATGAGATAATCGAAGTTACAAATTAAATAAAATTGATAAAAAAATTGATTAAAAGCTATTTAAAGTGCGATATATGACTCAAATTGTAAAGATTACGTACACATTGTATGTATTTAATTTGTCAATTAAAAAAATTGTACTTTTAACGTTTCGGTTTATTCCTATATTCTGTCGAAAAAAAAGAATAGGAATCTGGCCTCAGTTTCGCTAAATTTAGCTAGACTTCGTATGATTTGATAGGCGTTTAAAAGGGCAATATGGGCACTTTCGCATATGGCGACAAATTAAGGATATAAAAATTAAATTTTTATTTTAACATATATATTTTGCCAAATAAATGTCTCATCGTCTATATACAGTATCTAAAAGCGTGTCAATTAATTAAAGGGGTATTACACAATACCGTCTGAGGGATTAGGGGTTAAGGGATCTTATTATTACCGGATTTAGGTATAAGGGGTTAACAATGAAGGGGTTTTATGTGGATAATTCTGTAGCCCATTTTGAGAGATTTTGCCTAAAAATAATCCTTGCGATCGAGCCTCGAATTTTTAGCATTACTAAAACATCTTATTTTGAAAAATGGCCCATCGGCCGAAGCCATAAGGAAATTATATTTGAAATTTAATTTGTTGAAATGGCCCAAATCGGCCAAAGACCTAACTAAAGGAGGAATTATATTTAAATTTAATTTTGTTGAAAAATTGAGCCCCTAATCGGCCGAAGGCGATAAAGAGAGATATAATTTTATTTTGTTGAAAAATGAGACCAAAATCGCAGAGCCTAAAGGAAAAATTGATTTAACTTTTGTTGAAAAATGAGCCGCAAATCGCGAAGGCCGATAAGAGAAATTTATTCTATGAATTTTGTTGAAAAATGAGCCATCGGCCGAGGCCGATAAAGGAGATATTATATTGATATTATTTTGTTGAAAATGAGCCCAAATCACGAAGGCGATTAAAGGGGATATTATATTTTGATTGTAATTTTTTTGCTCTGATTTGATAACGGCCTTAGAGCATTTTAAAATGCTCCAAATTGATAGGGGTATAATTAAGTGAACAAGACCAAATGATCAAAAAAATCAACTCTTCAAACAACTCTTTCAATGCCACAAGTGTAATTAAAAATAAATTTTTGAAACTAAACCTCGGAAGAGATATTATTACGCAAATCATGAAAAACGGGCAAAAATCGTCGTTTATTGGACCGCTAAAAATTCCAGTCATCGAAATGAAAAAGCCAACTACAAATCTTAGTTTGCTCATTCCACCTGTTATATGCAAACTTTCCGAAAAAATTACCTAAGTTTCCTAAAAAACATTCAGAATGATTTTCTCTGCAATTACACCATTTTTATTAGTTTTTGTTTCAGGCTCCAGAGAAGCCTCACCACAATAATCAAAAGCTTTCTTCATCGGAATTTTGCTTTTGGGAGCCAAAAAACGTAAACAAAAATTATTGACTAATTTATGATTAAATTAAAGTGCGGCTCATTTGTTTTCTTTTGACGCTTCCGAATTAAATAAACAAAAATCCTTAAAAGTGTTTGAAATTACGAAAAAAAAATTATTTTGAAGCATTTTCCATTTATTTTCTGTTTTTCTTTATTTTGTCAAAATTAAATGAAAAAGAAAAGTTGACATGGCACTCCAAAGAAGCCGAATCAAATATTCGAAAAATGGCCGATTTGAAACCATTTTCGAAAAATTAAATTAAAAATTAATTTGCCCCTTTCCGGCCTTCAGGCCGATTGCGAGCCTATTTTTCACAAAAAAATTCAAAATTAAATCTCCTATCGGCCTTCGGCCGCTTTGGGCTCATATTATAAAATTAAATTGAAACTATATTTGCCCTTTATCGGCCTTCGGTCATTTGGGGGCCCATTTTTCAAAAATTGAATTCCAAATATGAATTTCTTATCGCCTTCGGCCGATTTGGGGCGGTCATTTCGACAGAATTAAATTCAAACTATTATTATCTCCCTTTATGCGGCCTTCGGCCGATTTGAGGACTCATTTTCAACCAACAATCCACAAATTAAAATATGATAATCTCCCTTTATCGGCCTGGGCCGATTTTGCTCCCATTTGTCAACAAAAATTTAAATCAAAATAAATCTTTCCTTTATCGGCCTTCGGACCATTTGGGCTTCATTTTTCGACAAATTAATTCAATATAATATCTCCCTTTATCGGCCCCGCCGATTTGAAGCCATTTTTCACAAAAATAAAATTAATATTAACAATCTTCACTTTATCGGCTTTGGCCGATTTTGGGCTCATTTTTCAAACCAAAATGCTCAATTCGAATTACCCATATCTTCCTTTATCGGCCTTCGGCCGATTTTTGGGCTCATTTTTCGACAAATTAAATTACAAAATATAATACTTTCCCTTTATCGCGTCTTCGGCCGATTTGAGGCTCATTTTTCAGACAAAATTCAATTTCAAAATATATATCTTCCTTTATCGGCTTCGGCCGATTTTGGGCTCATTCTTCGACAAATTAATTCAAAATATACTATCTCCCTTTTATCGGGACTTTCGGACCAATTTGAGGCTACATTTTCACAGAAATAATTAAAAATATATATCTCCCTTTTCGCCTTCGGCCAATTCGGGGTCATTTTTCGACAAATTAATATTCAAAAATTCAATATCTCCCTTTAATCGCTTTCGAACGATTTGAGGCTATTTTTTGCAACAAAATAGACTTAAAACTATTTCCATCTTTTATGCGGCCCTTTGGCCGATTTGGGGCTCATTTTCGAAAAATATTTCAAATATGATATCTCTTCGCCGATTTTGAGCTCATTATTTCAACAAAATTCAATTCAAATATGATATTGCCCCCTTTATCGGCCTTCCGGCCGAATTTGGGGCATCTTTATTTTAACAAAATCTCAATTCAAAAAATATAATATCTTCCTTTATACGGCCTTCGGCCGATTTTTGGCTCATTTTTCGACAAAAATTAAATTCAAAATATAATATCTTCCTTTATCGGCGTTCGATAATTTGTTATTTTTTAAATTGGCTAAACGCACCGCAAACAAATTTTTTTCCGAAATTTTTTGTAACCAATTCCAGAAATACTTCGAAAAATTCATGTTTTGCAATTTCAAAACTTTTGTCATACTCTCGCCACTACCCGCCGTTTGTCTCAATTAAATGTCAGGATACAGGACGCCACAACCATCACGGTGGAAAAAAAAATTAGCTTCCAGGGACCTCACAGGAGGTGTTTTTGAAACAAAATTTGGCAATTTGGGCATCCCGTTGTTATTGTCATATCGGAAAACACGACCAATAACCGCCAATCTCAAAGTAGAATTTTCTTATTTTTGGTCTGCTCTGCTCTTAAAATTTTGATCAAAACGTTTGCTCTGGCTCTGCTCTACACTGATTTTTCAAACGTTTGCTTGCTCTGCTTTGCTCTACCTTGATTTTTCAAACGTTTGCTCTGCTCTACCCTGATTTTTCACAATCGTCTTGCTCTCTCTGCTTTATCTGATTTTTCAACGGTTTGCTCTGCTCATAAAAAGCAGTAGCAGAGCAGAGCAGAGCAGAGGCAAACTTTCCGACCCCTGCTGTACAACGTTCTGAGAGTGCCCACTTTGTTAAAACTCAAAAATACATGTACACGTATTACTGGTATGTACATTGTATACTGATACTGATATCAACATTTCTTTCATAGAACAGATTATTTCCTGTTTGGAAAATTTTTGCACCACATTTCTAGTACTGTTATTATAGCACTTGATGATGACATTTATTATGTCGAACATATTTATTGTTCAAATAAAAATTCAATTTTTATAAGAAAAATGCACGAAGACTTCTCAGAAAAAACACACCATTTTTTTCTTAATTTAAAACGCGTTGGGCAGTTCGGAATCGAGCTCCAAAAGAGACATTCCCCACGTTTTGTCTGTCCTGCTTCCCTTCCGTTCCCCAAGCATCCTTTCCCCCTTCCCCATCTTCCCTTCTCTTTCTCAAGGCTCCTTTCCCTCATTCCCCCTCGAGAAATCGTTCCTTCCCTTCGCTTCCCGTGGAGAAGACCAATAAGAGGGAAAGGATTGCGATTTCGAAAATATCAACTATTTTAACTTACCCACCGTTGATGTGTCGGTAAACCTTGAACCCTCCGAGCATATAAAAAACGTTCGCCGGGCACAATAGCTTTTCAGGAGGCTATTTTTTTGAGCGTTATTTACAGAAAACTCTTATGAGATTTCACCCTTCAATTTGTTCCTATTGATAAGTTGAAGAGTTGATTTTTCGAAAAAAAAAATTCATATTCTAGGTTTGATGTTTAATTCTAAGAAAACGTTGAAAAACGCTCTAGGGTGGTTAATTAAACCAGTGTACTACTCATGTAGCTCCAGGAAATGTATGTTATCTTATAACTGCGCAGTGCTCTGTTTCTACTCAATTAATTTTTGTCCCGATGGAACTAATCTGTTGGAGTTCCAAAAAATAATTTACAAATAAGTTCAAAATATTCATTGGAAAAATCACGTTTTTAGGGAAATTGTTAGTTTCTCGATTTAATGAAATATGTGATTATTATCTACAATATGTAAGGCAAGTATTGCGTATAAGGAGTACCACTCTGGCATGATATTCACAACTCTTATATTTTTTCAAACATATCATTTATCCCATACTAATTTTGATGCGAAATAAGATCATTTGAAATTTCACTCCCAAAAAATATTTTTGCTAACAGATATGTCCAGAAGACTAATTTTCCTTGCAAAATTGTACTCAAACACTTTTCTAAAAACTGGCTAATGAGAACTTTGAATTCCAAATTTAGATCAAAACTATTTTTTCGGAAGTAAAACTTAAGCAAAAAATCTCTTTTCAAATCAACTCGTCATAAATTTGTAACCTAGTTATCCGAAAACAATTTAGGAAATAGTTTTTAGATTCACATTTGTTAAATTTCAAATGTGCAAAAGGAGAAGTAAAGTTTCTGAGTAATTTTTTCTGATTTTGAGCTGATTTTTAAGTGGCTTTAGCCTTTCAGAAGGCTATATATGCTCGTAGGGTTAAGCTAAAGCGTTGGCGCTAAGAACCCAACATTGGTCTTTTAGATAAATTGACACAGATAAGTTGACAATCACCTTTCAAAGTTTCATTAAACGGACACACGCGTGCTAAGAGAGGATAATTTCAAATTTGAGTATTTTTAAAAAATGAAGAACTTTTCTAGAAAACTTGTTTCAGAGTGAATCGACCCAATGGAATTCAAAATCATGCCGAATATTTTTGGTGCAACCATTTGGAGCCGCCGTTTCGAGCAGTCAGAGTTTTTTTAAATTTAGGCATTGCATATCCGAATTTTTCGATCGTGAGTAGTTGGTTTCAGAAAAAAAAATTAGCTCCGATTAATATGGACCATTTATAAATCCCAGATTGTTAATTTAATGATAACAATTTTAGAAAATGAACAATTGGAAATTTTTGGAAAGATGAAATTTGTTCGATAAAGAATTTCTATACAATTTAATTTGTTTTTTCCTGCCGGGCAATGTCTTTGAAAGGCTGAAGCCACTTTAAATCAGCAAAAATGGCCGGAAAAAATGTTCGCAGAAACTTCTGCTTTCTTATACATTTTTTAAAATCCATCAATGTGATCTAAAAAATATTTTGCCTTAAATTGTTTTCAATCTGGTTAATTTTACGACGGTTGATTGAAAGCCATTTTTCGCTTTATTAGGGGGGTCCTCCTCATTGAAATGAGAATGACCAACAAATTTTCCCGATTTTATTTTTGATATTGTGTTCTAAATATGGAAAACTTTGAGATGGCTGGTAGTATTTTACTCGCCATATTACGCTGGGACCTACTTTTTATCTTTTGAAATGATCTTGTCTTAATTATTAAGCATTTTAATTCAACATTATGGATTTTTAGGATTTAGAAGTTACTGCTTTTGGAAAAGAAAAAATCATCAATTCAAGTTTTGAAGTAACCGCCTCGCGAGGTCATCAGCTGATTCAATTAATATATGTCTTCTTTGTGCTAAACTCCAGGAAGAAATGGGCTTTTTCCGCGAGCCTTTAAAATAGCTCAAAAAATTTTTTCGTTTTCTTGGACCGAATTTTATTTCGGAATTTTTCAAAACAATAAAAAAAACCTGCGTGTGGTTTCTTGTGGTTCATAAAATCGAAAATATTTTTTCACTTTCAAAGACCCGAAGAAATAGGCTTTTTTTGCTTACAAAAATATGACTCTTCCTTGACGCTCGTCCTGATGGTATCGAGCAATCAAGTTGTCCGCCAATTATGGTTTAGGATGTGAGATTTCGGTTTCATTAATCTACCAGGCTTAACAATAGGAATATCACAAATGTATACTTTTCCAAGATATTTGCCTCAAAAACCAAGAAAACGGCATTTCTCCGGGGGGTGGACGTCGATATCTCGCTTGGTATATTTATTTTGATCAACCTATTTTTGTTAAAATTTTTGCCAAGTTTTTTCTTTCAATATTTTTTTGGTTTTGAGATTTTTTCAAGGAAACGTTGGTTTTTTCGGAGGTTGAATTAACTCATACTCGATATTGAACGTTGGACAAATCCTCACTTGATATTTACATGAAAAATTATCGATTTTTTAACCTGGTTTAAACTTCCTTCCCCTAAATTTTTCCTTCCCCCTTTCCTCTTCCCCTTCGAAATCCTTCCTTCCTTTTCATTTCTCAATTTTTCGTTCCCTTCCCTTCCGGGGGAAGGAAAGGGGAAACGTTCCCTTCACTTTTTTCTCTTCGCTTTTGAAGCCTGTCGGCAATTGGACGTCATATTTGAATGTTTTTCCTTTTAATAAGGAGTTTAAAATCAGGTTCAACTGACTTAAAATACCAACCATGTGTAGTTGCGTACCCACCTAACTCAAGTAAATACAAATTTTGAAAGTAAATTTTGGAAATTTAAATCTTGCATATGACGTCAATCATGACGCATGTGTAATTTGTTACAAACCTCGAACTCCACGCATTTCGCGATATTGGCTTATCCGCATATTTGCCTTGCAGGATTTAGCTAAAATCTTTAAAATTGCGTAGGTTTTTTCGGCAAATCTCGCATTTTTGACATTGAGTGCGTTGTGAGTTGTTGGAGTTCGTAGAGTTGTTTTTTAAAAATAAAACGTGCCAAAACTTCAATCCAATCTTTTCTTTTTTTCGATGTTACCGTTTTCAAGCGAATTTTCTGAATCGTTTCGTAATTTGTTTTAAGAGACTTGTCTGAACTCTCGAACTATTATCGTTTAGTGAGAAACTTACTCGTGACGTCAGATTTTAGCCAACTATTTGCCGCAACACCATTTAATCGCATTTTACGAACGCTTAATATCT
>SCLH01002036.1:72144-95905 GCA_004367855.1 Oikopleura vanhoeffeni | reverse complement strand
AATTCTAGAAAATTTTCAATTATTTTTAAGCAAAAATGTTAAACCTAAGTTATCGAATTGACGCTGATTGGTTAAAAAATTTTGATTAACTGGTAAGCAACTTTTTGATCAGTGAATATAGGCTCAGCTCTCATTTGTGGTACTTTTGTTTCCGATCAGACAGAACTTTTTTTTCGACTTTTCATTTCGTCTTACTTAAGTCATACTTTCTAGAATTCTAGGGTGAAATTCAAAAATCCGAGCCAAACATATTGACGACCAGTGATATATTTAAATCTACCTGAGTCGAAAAAACGGCTTTCTATTACATTCGTCTAAAGAAGAAAGATTGAGATACGAAAAAATTGTAAAAATCGGCGTTCAAAAAGTGATTCTAGAAAATTCAAAGAGCGAAATTCAAAAAAATGGCTAAATATATAGTGACCTCACTTTCCCCACTCTGTGTAAATTTTCAGACGCTTTGTATGTGGGGTCTAAAGAAGATAGATTAAAAAACCGTTTAGTGCTCTAGTAAATAGACTCACCACCTGGTGGTGTGATGTAACAGGTTGAATTGAGATGTGTAATCGTTCAGGCGGAAGGCTAGACTATAACGAGTATCCTCAGATTCTCAACAACTACCCTAGAATTATTACGAGCGGGATTGAAGGTACAGATTACGACACCCCACCCTTAACTCTAGATTTAAGTTCTCCCGTTCGCAACCCTAAAGATGACCCCTAACCAGTTTCATATTTCATTTTTGATATTTTATTTAATTCCTTATGTCGAACTTCACTCATGGCCATGGTTTTGATGAATTTCACTCATGCGATTCAAAATACTAAAAATTATGTAATATGACCCCAATTGGTGTCATACTTTCATTTTTGATAATTTTATTGAATTCCCGAGGTCAAAACTGTACAGTCAGTGTCACTGCTTTGCTTTTGAGCCTACTTCGAAACATCGAAGCACTTTTTTTTCGGAATTTTTCGGAAAATGACAAAAAATCATATTTCGAGTTCTACGCTCGAAATTGCCAAAAAAGCGCTCGATCATCTCTTCAAAAATTTTCTGAGAATACTTGATAAAAATTTGAGCTATTTGCAAACATATCCTCGGACGAGATAGTTTTGAAGTCTGAAATTTTTGAAAATCGCTCGGTTATTTGGCGTTTCTAGAATTGTTCAGTTGCCGGATCAAAAAAAGCGCTCGATGAAAAAATTTATATACTACCGTTACGTGGATCTGATGAAATTGAGCTAATTTGATATATACGTCTGGGAGGAGATAGATTTTAAAGTTTTGAAATGTTCACTTGTTACGATACTGTACTATTGGCTGTTAATGGTCAAAAATAATTTGTGATGTACTTTTTTGAAGATTTAGGATAGATCTACCAATTAGCATTTTCGAGAAAACAGAAAATGCTAATTTGTAGATCTATCCTTGATCTTGCGAAAAATACATCACAAATTATTTTGACCATTACACCAATAGGTACAGTATCGTAACAAGGTGAACTTTTCAACTGAAAAACTATCTCTTCTCAGACGGTATATATCAAAATGAGCTCAAATTTTTACAGATCCGAAACGGTAGATGTCAATCTTTTCTCACAAGGCTTTTTTGATCAGGCGACGGAACAATTCTAGAACGCCAAATAACCGGCGCACAATTTCAGACTTCAAAATCTATCTCCACCTAGGATATATTTGCAAAATAAGCTCAATTTTTATCAAGTATTCCCAAAGAACAATTGTAAAAAGGACTTCACGGGCTTTTTGCAATTTCCAGCTAAAACTCGAAATATGATTTTTTGGTCATTTTCCAAAAAATTTCCGAAAAAAAAGTGGATTTTCGAATTGGCTCAAAAAACAGTGAAACACTGATAGAAAAGTTGGCTTACGTCAAGTCGATATTTTGAATGAATGGGGTGTAACCATCTTTTAAAAATACTTAGAAAAAAATCGAAATGCGAAAATCCGAAAATTTTTTTTGATATTTGGTTCTTAGTACACTTAATTATCACCCCGTATCAATTTGGAGCATTTTTAATGCCTCTAAGCCTTTATTAAATCAGAGTCGTATACCCCCTTAACCCCCTCACACCCTTTGACTATCTAAAGGCAAAAAATTCGGGAGCCAAAACGGCGCAGAAATAACATCTTCACAGACCTACAATTCAAATATGTCATAGAGTTTGCATTTTATTTCCAAAAATATTGTTGAAATTTTATACGATGAGCCGTTCGAAAGTTATTTTTTCCTATTTTTTTGGGGTTTTTGTCAAATATCTTAAAAATATAATTGTGTGAAAACGATACATAATATCGAAATTCTGAGGAAGCAAGTTTTTAGGAAAGTATTTGAGGATTCTTTGATATAAGTTTATTTTATCTGCAAGTCTCTATACGAAGAATAATTTTTTCACAAGTGATTTTTATGAAACTCAAATAATGAAAAAAAATATTTTTCAACAAAATTATTTTTCGAAAGAATTGAACGGCAATTTAACCCAATAGAGCCGACAAAGACAATCGATCAAATATAGAACATAAGTGGTACTGATTTTGAGTTTTCAGCTGATCAGCATATATTTTTCACATTTTTATCTATATTTCGACGCGCGGCGATATGAATAATTGTTTTGTAAGCGATCAAGATATCTATTTCATTTGAGACCAGCTTTCAATAAGCTAAGTTTCACTCCTAAATTTGTAACTTATATGTCATTGTAAAAATGTATGGTTTTTCAAGAATACAAGGTGAGTGAACCTCTCTTTTCTCTCGCAGTTATCTGTTTACAAACTTCGAAATTTAAAATGTTACGGTGTTGTTCACTTATTTTATCCTTGATCTCATCAGTGACAAATAAGTTAATTGATATCTTTCCCAGTTTTCCCGTGATAAGCGCTCAAAGTATTGCCTTTAGATAGGCTTTTGGGTGTGAGGCGGTTCTCGTTTCTGGGTGTGAGGAGGTTAATTTTTAAGGTAATTTTTTTTAGTTCGGCCCACCCTTCATTTGACGATTACGGGAAACCCATAAAGATATAAGAATGAACAAATATAAAAATTTACCTTTCCGGCTGATTTTAAGAGAAAAAAAATTGGGCCCATCGAGATTCGAACCTATCAAACAATTAAATTCCAGTTTATATCCGGTGAACCATGTGTCAAATCAACTTAATAAAATTTCTCTATTGAGATTTTTTAGTTGGCAGTTGAATGCAAAAAACGTTTCTCGATATCGCCTATGGTTTTCTCGTCATCGCCATGAGAAGGGTGGGCCCACCTAAAAAAACTACCTAAGGTCTTATTTTTTTAAGTGGCTCTCATCAGAAAATTAGTTCGGTCCTGGTACATACGATTTTTCTGAAGTTTTGAGCCATAATTAGGGTGCGCACCGGGAGATAGAAGGGTCAAACTTGAAGTTTTCATGAATGCTCTTTGACCTCAGGGGGTTATCGTAACCAAATAAAATGATCCAAATAATAAAAAAACAATTTGGGCCCCCTAGTGGTCAGAAAATCGCTATAAAAAACTGTATTTCTGGCTTCAAACTCGATAAAAGGGAGATAAATATTTATTTTTTTAATTAAAAAGCGCACGAGCGTGACCGCAACGAAATTTTGGTTTACACAGATTTAATAATTTTTGAATAAGTTTGAAGAAAAAATTTTGGTCATTTGATCGAAAAATTTGACCATCGAAAATCGTCAATTGAAAATTTTGACTGGTAATTTGACCGGTAAAAATGACTATTTTTTATTCTTCCTTTTTTCAATTTTTTCGCGCGGTAATTTGGTCCTTGATTTTTTTTTCGCATTTATTGGTGAATGGCGTCATTTAAAATATAATTTTTTTGCACGGTGCGTTGCCTAGCGATAATATAACCTATTAGGCTCAGTGTCACTGCAGAGCCGGTTTTTTCGATTTCCGATTTTTTACCGGTAATTTTTGTCTGGTAAAAACCGGAAATCTAAAATTCCGGCTCTGCAGCGCAACGTAAAATAAAAAGTAATAATATGACCCGAAATATCAGAAAGATCGTATGTGCCTATTTCGCTTGACTAAAGAACCCGTTTGGGGCTATCTAAAAAAACGACCTAAGGTCGATTTTATTTTAACTCCACCCGGTTGGATTTCGGCTGGGAGAACTAGACAAGATAGCAACAAACGTTTTTTAGCATATGAAATCTTGAGAAAAATAAAGGAGGAAATTTTTTTTGGGCTTCCTAGGATGATCACGTTTTGTTTTGTTAAATTTATTGCTCAGTAGATGGTCAACCAAGGCTAACATTGTGACCGGAAATAAGTCGTGGAAGTTGCTCGAAATCACCCAAATAACCGGTTTTTCGCAAATTACTGGTAAATCAGTCATCACCAGAAAAAAAACTTCACCATCACAAATTCGGTAAAGATTCAGATGCAAAAAAAACGCTTGTCGCTATCTAGTATGGTTCTCTCAGAACAGATACTCCTAAAGTGAGTGGAGTTAAAAAAATGACCTATAAGAGCAACAAAGGCCACTGTGATTTTTGCGAGTCTTTGGTCAATTCGCATTTAAATCTGTGATTTATCTACGTGTTTGTGAATTTAAACGTTCTGATTGGTTTAGGTTAGCTCCTGCACAGCTATGACCGTTGACGGTACATACATTATATGCCGTTCTGAAATTTCCGTTGTATCATTTTAACCTGCCGTCGTGAAAAAAATCGTCGTTCTAAGCCTCTCCCTACTAATTTTGCTACCGCGCAAAGAGATGATCCACTTTTAAATGTTAAAAACAATGAAAAAGTTTACGCCAATATGCATTACATCAAATGCATTGTATGAAAAAAATTAGGTAGCATTTTTTAGGTGCCCCCCTCTAAAGCAAAACCCGTATGAGGTATCAGACTATCAGTACCGTATCAGAGCACAATTTTTCTATGACCATCGTGGTAACTTTGCCAGAGGAAAATTTTAGTAATATCTGTTTTAACACCTGACACCATGATATAAAAAATTATTCCATTATTTTGGTGATTTTCCAACATTTCCGGAAATTTCGTCCAAATTAGCTAGAGCTTATTAAGTTTCAAGCTAATATAAAGATTTATATATTTAAATATTTAGAGAAAAATAAATTTAAAAAATTGGTCCAAATCAGACCATTGATCTATTAACAAAAACTGATAATTAAAATATTTCAGTAATCTCAGAAAAAATCGTCCGGACCATTTTATTTTATCATTCACTAGATATTTGTGCTCAGTTTGAGCTACCTCAGAACTTAATCAGATAAGTCCTTTTCAAAAGCCGAATTATATAAAAATTTTGGCTTAAAAAGTGGCAAAAAATGATCAGGGGCCCCGTAATCGATATAGCCTCCTGAGTTGATTGTAGGTGTCAGGACGTTATAGTACGTGGCGTATGACTATTTTAATCTACTTAAAACTATCAACTTACTTGTTGCTGCCGAGGGTTTATAATTTCCCATGGGTGGTGGCCCCAAATTAGAAAATTGTGGTGGTGTCCCAATAGGCGGAGGCGCAGTTTGTGGCATTGCAGCAATTTGTGCCGGAGTGTTCATATAACTTGGCAGGGGTGGATGTCCAAAACTAGGCGCCGAATTTGGTACCGCAGATACTGCTTGAGGATTAACTGGGATTACTGGAACAACTGGTACGGGAGAAGGGACAAAAAACTGACCGGCCATTCCATCATCGTCATTGTTAAATAATAAATTTGACATCTAAAGTAAGTTTTGCAAGTACATTTCATCAATTTGAATAACATTTTAAGGAGGTGGTTATAGTGATTTTTGGGATTTCAGAGGCTTCGTACGGTTAGGACAAATGCAGACTGGACATTTTTGAACCATACAATTAGAAAGATCTATCTTTGATCTCACGATTTCATTTGACAGTTAAGTACCACTCTCCCCAACCATCTGGTTACCGCGGTTAAACACGAGTCCCACAGCTTTTTTCAAAAGAACAAGAATCCTAGAGCTATATCGGAAAGTTTTGAGATTTGGTGAGAATCTAGAAAATTGTATGAATTTTAGTGAATAGGTTCTTTTTTTTTTCGATTTTTGCTTCAGGGGTCAGGAATCTCGCTAAATGTGCCAAAAAAGGGTGTTTTTTGGACGTTTGGATAAAAGATTTTTTCGTGGAAATGCCAGAAACGTCATTTTCGGAATGTAACAAGTCCTAGGGGTGATGAACATCGTTTAGGTTGTACTTTTTTGAATTTCGCCCTGATTGGCTGTAAATCGACAAAAGTGCGCGAAAATGACAATTTTGAGAAGAAAAGTGATAATTAGAAAATTAAATGTCACCAAAGATTCCTTGAGTATGATTTGCTGGAAACGATATTAGCAACTATGGTCTGATTTTTAACACAACGGTGCTATGAAGATCAAATCTAACTTTGATGAAAAACTTCAATTTTATTCTAGAATCCGCTGTGATCAAAATCGGACCATTTATATTTAAAAATATCAGTGAGAGGTTATATTTGGTTCAACAATTTGTACTTGTGCGACAATCAGCAATTGAAAAACCCTTAAAATGCGACGACCAACCCCTTAAGGGAGAAATATGAGTCTTTCAATGGACGGTATTCAAAGGTGTCGTATTCAGTATTTTTAATCTCACTAGGATCATATTTTCGAATATGGCGTCTCAAATTTCAAGATAAATGATGAAAACCTAACTTACCGGAGGCATTTTTTCTATATATTTTTATTGGTTTGCGATTTTATAGACAGTGATAGTGAACTTTGGAGAATAAGGTGTGAATTCGTAGTGAGCCAATGAAGAAATGTCTGAAAAATAATAATATTTTCGATCAGGCAGAAATAAAAGAAAGAGCCAGATATAAATTATATCATATAATTCAATATGATTTTCTAGGCCTAATATATGCATGTACTACTGAACTATAAATTATAGGCTATAATTCTAAAAATCTATTTTTTGACCACCTGCACGAAATAACCCCGTACAGAACCTAATTTTCAAAAACTAACTGGCTTTTGAACTAAAAAACCTGGACATTCGTGGCTTATTTTTATTGCGAAGAACGTTATTCGAACCGTTTTTCAGATGAAGTTGCACATCTGCATTTAAATTATTGGCAACTTAACCGAACTTTGGATTGAGCTAGTTTTTACACTAAAGTTAGCAGCGACAGAAAAGGTATATGAACGGTTTACAAAATGCACTTTTCAATAGAAAGAAATAAACATTACAGTAAAGTAGTCGTGACGATTTACCATAATGGTACTTTAAAATATTTGCATTCTCCAAAAAACGGCCAAAGGCAACGACAAAATTCTAAATTTCTGATTTTTTTATTTAAGTTTACTGAAAATAGCGCCGCACGGTGTTCAACATTCTCGGAATCGTAGACGACCCCTAAAGTTGCTCCGCTATGGCTGAAATGTGGGGGATTTTAACTAATGTGGGGAAAAAATCGATTGACGATCAAAAATGTTAGAAATTTTAGAAATCACTTATTGGTCAATTTTTTTCTTCCCTTTTTCATTAATTAAAGTACCTAAAAATTAGTATCACCATGAGCGCCAAACGATTTCAGGAAGGATTGTTTATGTGAAATTCTAAACAATTTTCTGTACAAATTATAAGAAAAAGATCCATTTTTTCCCCGACATTAGTTAAAATCCCTGAAATTTCAGCCAAATCGGAGCAACTTTAGGGGTCGTCTACGATTCCGAGAATGTTGAACACCGTGCGCCGGTTTAAACTGACATATTGCTGTGAATTATGTAAATAAAAAATTAATAATTTTTGATAAAAACATGAAGCACAATAAGCGAAAATTTTTCTTGCAAATAAATAAAAAAATGCTTGATCACTAAAGTATCAAATTTCTCTCATTGTCAACAAAACTTTTGCAAGGTCATATTTGACTACAGGAAAATGAATTAAAAGAACAGGGTTTTTTCATTTGTATGTTGAAAAATGGCCTCAAAAACGTAGCTAGCACCTAAGTCAACGATTGAGAAAAAAAAGGCGTTCCACATTTTGCATTTTTGACCTATTTCTGATAGGTTAATATAAATCGAATTTTATCATGGGAAAATCAGCTTTTTTGCGGGTTTGAAAAAGTTGTCACTATATATTTTTTGCATCTCAAACCATGACCTGGAAGTGCTTTAAACATTAGGATTGAATCATTTTTTAAATGCTTAAAATGAAAAAGTCTTGAAAAATGTCAAAATTCCGTTTTTTGAAGGACTTGAAAAAAAAGTTTATTACGTATAAAATAATGTGAAACAAAACAATCTATAATCGCAAAAAGTCAAGACCAAGTGTAAGGACGCCTTTCCCCTTAACCCTCCGAGGCATATAGCCTTTTGAAAGGCTAAATTCCGACTTTAAATCAGCCAAAAATGATGGAAAATGATCGCAGAAACTCCTTATAATAAGTATATTCTCAGGTTGTAATCTGTTCCCAGTGTCGAGAATAAAAAAAAGTGTTCTTTACACCACTGGGTGGTGTCGGATGTCAAAATAAATCATGCCAAAAATTTTCTCTTGAAAAGTTACTCCAAATAAGTATGATTTTAGGCCCTATGATATGCCAGTGTCGATATTCAAAAAAGTGCTCCTTACACCACCGGGTGGTGTCGGATGTCAAAAATAATGATGTCAAAATTTTCTCTTGAAAAGTTACCCAAATAAGTAATTTTTAGGCCCCTATGATATTCCATTGTCGATATTCAAAAAAGTGCTCCTTACACCACCGGGTGGTGTCGGATGTCAAAATAAATGATGTCAAAAATTTTCTCTTGAAAAGTTACTCAAATAAGTATGATTTTAGGCCCCTATGATATGCCAGTGTCGATATTCAAAAAAGTGCTCCTTACACCACCGGGTGGTGTCGGATGTCAAAATAAATGATGTCAAAAATTTTCTCTTGAAAAGTTACCCCCATAAGTATAATTTTAGGCCCTATGATATTCCATTGTCGATATTCCAAAAAAGTGCTCTTTACAGCACCAGGTGGTGTCTGGTGTCAAAACCAAAAATGCCAAAAAATTTTTTTCGAAACTTACCCCCATATGTATTTTTTCATGTTGAACTTATGATTAGTTCTCTCAAAACCGCCAATTACCGGTGTTTTCCGGTGATTACCGGTAAGGCTCGAAAACCGAAAAAAAATTTCAGCGGTTAAAATTTTGTCGGCTACACGATGCAAAAAAACGTTTCTTGATAGCTCCTACGGTTTTTGCTGGAGAGGGGGGCCATTTAAAAAAAGCAACCTAACAGAGTAACTACTGTAACTACTGCATTAGCGACTTTTTCTCGAAATTTTGCGTTTGGCGGACAAAAACGCAAAAAAACAATACTGCATCTGAAAGCAGAAGACTTGTTTGACAATGCATTAGAGAGTTTTTTTTGAAATTTTGATTCGGCGTCTCTTGGGAGCCATGTCAACTTTTCATTTTTATTTTGAATTTTGACAAAATTTTAGAAACCAAAAAAATTGAAAATTGACAAAATTCTTCAAAATAATTTTTTCCGTAAATTCAAACACACTTTAAGGATTTTGGTGCAATTTTTAACTCGGTAGCATCAAAAGAAAACAAACTAGCGCACTTTCAATTTAAATCATAAATAAATCAATAATTTTTGTTTTGTTTTTTGGTCGTCAAAAGCAAAAATTTGTAAAAAATCTAGTGAGAAGATGTTTGTATTGTTGTTTTCTAGCCTGACACAAAAAAATGAAGTAAATTGACAGAGAAAATAGTTTATTAGTGTTTCTTGGGGACGCTTATTAAATGTTTGTATGTGTGCGTAGGTGCGATTGTATCAGATTTCTGTATGTTGTGAAATGACCGCGAAGGTTGGTTCTGTAAGTTACAAATGTTGTTGGAATATCACCTTCGCTAGTTTGGCGAGAAATGACCTTGGAAAAGGCTCGCATTTGCGACACCCACTCCCTTAAAATGTCGATTTATCTTAACCGATCAGAAATAAGCAAAAATTCAAAATGTTGAATTATTTCTCCTTCATGGACTTAGATCGTGGCCAACTTTCATCATAAAGTGAAACTTTGAACGCCTGGCTTTTGAAGCTCCTTGCGGGATATGCAATTATTTTTAAGTCAAATTACAAGGTTTCATCTTTAAGACATGCTTACTGTAACGTGAAATTACTCTATCCAAAAATAAAGCTTATTTTGTTTGACAGCATTTGCCGAGACTTGATTAAAAAAAGTGCTGACAAAACACTCCAAAAACAAATTTTTGAACGGAAATGGGATACCAAGAATAAAGGCTAACCCAAAAAGATTTATTGATTAGTGGGTACATTTGGTTTTTTGAATTTATGTGGAAGTGGTTGAAGTTTTTAAAGTGGATTTTGAGTGAAGTCTGGTAATAATTTTGTTGCATTGCATTTTTTTTTCTGTAAAATTTAAAGAGATAGTATTTTTTTAACTTTTTTTTCTTTCGGCCATATCCTGGATCGTTAAACCCTCGTTATCAGAGACAGCTGGGAGGAATGAGCGAGAATCAGATGAAGATTTATTATTACTTTCTCGACTAGAAAATTCGCGATAAAACTGACGAGGAGTATGACGGATCTAAAATACAATAATCGTTAATTTAACACTGAAATTTGATAAAAAATAATATTTACCAGATGGTTGCATCAAAAGTCTTCAAAATAAGGGTCCCAATAGCAACAATTATTAGGTTTCGAGTTGTACCGCTAAATTTCGAATAAATTTCTAGAAATGCAGAATACACCGTTAAAAAATGAGCAATTTGCATGCTGAAAAAATTGCGGATGGATGACGAGAAAGTAAAAATTGTGTGCGATTAAAAAAATCCTTATTTTGTAAAAATAATGGGAAAATATTAAAAAAAATGATAGCCCTAAGTTGCGGGCGGTTCAAGGGATGATCGCAGGATATCTAACCTGTGAAAAACATATCATAAGAAGTTTATTCTGCAAAAATGTCAAATAAATAATTTTATTTACGCTTTGAGTTACAGTTCTCGCTGCCTAACTGGTACAACTACCGGCTTAAAAAAAGTGTACCAACTCATCCCTATACTTTTGAAAGCTATATTGTGGAATACAATTGATTTATTTTGTATGTAAATGTGAACGTAAATGGAAAAGGTTTTGTGTATAACACAAATCAAATACAGCCAGCAGTTTTAAATCATTTGTTTGCAAAAAACTTTTAATCGAAGTTTGCTTCGTTTTTTAATCTAGAATTTTAAAAGTGTAAAAATCGAAAAACTTTTCAAGTTATACTTTTTTGATATGTGAAAACCATAATAATTCAAGGAAATCTACGTAAACATATAAATAAAGTACGTTTTTGGACAACTTTTTGTGCAATTGTGCATTTTAGGGTTTTTAAAGATATACGAATGAGATCAAAAAAATACCTTTTTTTCACTGTACCAATTAGGCACACATTGACCGACCGGAATCGGCCGTTGTACAAAATCGGCCGTTGTCCGAAATCGGTTGTTGTAAGCTACCCCCAACCAACCCCAAAAAAGTGTACCAGTTAGATAGCGAGGAATGTATTTCTGTGCGAACAGATTATATAGACATATGACTAAATTTCGATCACAGAATACGCGTTGAAAAAGTGAAACCAAAAGATAGTGGATAAAACAATGACAATCCTCAAGTCAAAATTTTTGTTTTGGACTCGGGATCGTAATTGAAAAAATATCATGTTTTATGTAATTACATAAAACAAATTAAATTCGTGACTAGAACTAACCGATGATTTGATAATAGATAGACGCTGTTGGCGACGACGTTGTTCTTCAACTCTTATTTGGAAATCGCCAAGTTGTTCGACCAGTTGACTTACGGATTCTTGGCATTCGATTAATTGCTGAATATTATAATTTATGAATTTTTATTGTTTTTTGTGTTCGAGATAAATAATTGACACCAACGGGCTGTTAATTTCGCAAAATACTTGCAGCCCGTTGTTATTATATTTTGCGAAATTACTTTGCGAAAAAGTTTTTGTGAAACAGTTTTCTATATTTCTGTGCATTCTGAAAATGGTAATAAAACCGAAACTAGTCAAAAAATAAATTTTATTTGAAATGGTAATTTATGAATAAGCTCAAACTTTTTTATAACAATGAGATTACTGGTTTTAAAAAAAATATTTTTGCCTTTTTTGTTCGCGCCCAAAAATACCCCAAAGATTAAATCAATATCGACGGTCAAAAATAATGATAAATATGCCCAAGATTAGGCGCGACAAAATTGAGCAGAAAATATTTTGACAAAAAAATTGTTTTTGGAATCATGATTTTGAACATTATTCCGAAACAAATTTAAGTCTAGGACATTCCGCCTATCAAATTTCGAAAACCTGATATCCAAACCACTAGTCGAAAAAATTTTCGAGGTATTTTTGAAATTCCGGTGAAATTATGCACCAGATCCCTAATTTTTGAAGAAAATTGAAGTTTTATTTGATCATTTATTTTTCAAATTTTTCTCAGAGACGGTCGTAATAAAATGATAATGTTGTCTGCCCGCCAAATTTAAATTTGATCGAAAGCCACGTGTTCAATCAGTAAAATTAAATGACTGCGAAAACGTAAGACCTTGAGAATTTTGTTTTTCTTCGCAATTTTTTTTAATCAGGAAATTATTTTGGACCTGATATTTTGCATTTCAGGCGAAAAAATAAGAGGGAATTTTGTAAAAAACTATAATTTTTGATAATTTTCTTTCCGAATTCTCCTCAAAAATAGCATCTGTACTCTAGTATCTGACATCTGACATTATAGTGTAATAAAAGCGCCCAGTTTTAGCCTCGACCTATGACAGTTCAAACCGAATTAGAAAAAAATGACTGAAAAATCAAAATATTTTCTCTTTGTTGATTATTTCGAGGAATAATATGAAATTTGAGCTGATATACAGGTATATTAATTACGATCAGCGATTCCAAATGATTTTTTTTATTCGTATAGACTTTTTTTGGACTCGGGAATCCCGAGTCAGGATCGTAATCTATATTATTTACCTGAGCTAGCTGTTTAGTATCAGCTTGTTCGTCATTTGCTGGCAGCAGTTGCAACGACATTGCTTGATGGCGAGGAAACCATTTTAAATCATTTTGTTGGATTAGGGTGGAAACAAAACTTTCGGGACCAGTGTATTCTGTTTGCGATTTTGTTCGAAGATGTACGATAAAGTAGAGGTAGTGCCACATATTATGTTCATACTAGAAATATTTTATAAAATAGAAAATTCTTCCAAAATTAAGGGGGTACCCCACGGCGATTACATTTAATTTTTGGAGTTCGATTAGCTAAATCAGGAAATATCAAAGTGAGAGCATAAATTGGTTTTCCCTGACTTGAAATGATAGCCATAAATTTTTCCGATAATATGAAGAAAACATCAGACTTTTATTTTTTAATTTCACGAACAGTTATATTTTTTCATTGTCGAATCTATTTTAAATGAACCCTAGGGTTAGATTTTTTAGAACCCTCGTATAAAACGATTTAAAAATTCGGGCAAACACGTTTTAATCCACTTTATTAAAATCAAGGTAACCTGTATATGAGTTTCGAAGGAAATAGATCGATTATCAAAGGACCTTCTTTCCAGACCACAAATGAAGCAAGTATTTCGAATAATATCGTCTTTCTTCTGCTTCTCATTACGCAGATCCGCGAATGTATCGATGATGACTCCAAAAATGAGATTGAGGACAATAATAATAATTCCAAAATAGAACAGTAAATCATAAAGCACACGGTATAAAAACTTAAATATTTTTAAAGAATTATGTTGTTCAAAATTGTTTTATTCAATCGACGTTTCGCTTTTATTGAGCATTTTCAGGATTAATTATTTTTCAGTTTAGAAAGATACACTAGGCTGAGTTTACAAATAATATCGTTATCGTCTTTTCAGACGGACAAAGTGAACTAGTCTGTTGTTATTGATTTTTTGTTGTTATTGAAAGTTTAGTTCAAAAGCCCTAAACATTTCAGCTGTAAATTGCAATTTGAAAGGGCATTTTACACCATCAAGTGGTGAAAATAATGAAAATTACATTCTTTGGGGTTTTATTTAAATAAGATAATTATGAAGGTAACTTTTTTTAAAATTAATCTAGTCGATGGAGAATATACAGTATGAAGTTATGAGGTTAAATTTCAAGAGAATATGAAAATATTTTCGTGGTGTTAAAAAATATTGCCGGACATTTTCTCTTGAAAATTCTCCCCATAAGAAAGTTTTTTTTAATAGGTACCACCCTACTCAGTCATTTTTCTCGAAGACTTTACCGGATATCAACAAACAGTTTTTTGCTATAGCATATGTGTAGCCAAGTGAATTTGTGGCACCCGAATTTTTTTGTTTTTGTTCACTTAAGGGAGTGGGTGTCGCAAATTTGAGGCCTCTTCCAAGGTCATTTCCCGTCAACTAGCAAAGTGATATTCCAAAAACATTTTTAACTAACAGAATCAACCTTCGCGGTAATTATGAACTTAACAGTAATCTGATACAATCCCACCTACGCCGACACCTACGCTTTTAAAAAGCCTCCTAAAAAGACACGCAGTTAGTGCCTACCTTCAATTTTCATCATTTTTATTTATTTTTTTGTGTCAGGCTCCGGAGAAGCCTACGAATAATGCAAAAGCGCTTTTGTTTAAAATTTGCTTTCAGCGCGACACAAAACGCAAAAAAACCAAAATTAAAATTTTGAAATGATCAGTTTGGAGGCTCAGGTAGCTTTTTTTTTAACTGGCCCCACCCTTCTCAGTCGTTTTTCTCGAAGACCATAGCAGATATCAACCAACAGTTTCTTTATGTGTAGCCAAGTATATTGTGGCATACAAATTTTTTTGTTTTCAACCTGGTAACCGGTTCACGTAATTAATGTTACAAAACCGTAATGATTTTCTCAAGAGAATCAAACAATATTTATATGATAATATACATTTAGGGGTAGTTTTTAAGAGAAATTGTTTGGTATTAATATTTTTGACATGTGACACCTCGGAGGTGTCAAATTACACTTTTTAGGATCGCCTTTAATATTACAAGGTGTTTATATGATAATATACATTTTGGGTAGTTTTTAAAGAGAAATTGTTTGGCATTAATTATTTTGACATGTGACACTCATAGGTGTAAAATACACTTTTTCAGAGAAAAATTTCTTGCTTATATAACTTGAAATTTTCCATTCATTTTAATATCAAGCGAAAATTGGCATCATTTATTTCATTTTCGTTTGCTCAAGTTCATTTTGTTTTTTGATTTTTAGGATTCTTTAGTTGTGGATGAGTTTCTTTTAACACCTAAAGAAGTTATGAAGGAAAATTTAAACAAAACAATGATTTTTTTTGCAAAAACTACCCCGAATGTATATTTTAACATACCCATTTTATGTACTTCAGCCGATCCTAAAAAGTGTAATTGACACCCTCCGAGGTGTCACATGTCAAAATAATTAATGCCAAACAATTTCTCTTTAAAAACTACCCCAAAATGTATATTATCATATAAACACCTTGTATATTAAAGGCGATCCTAAAAAGTGTAATTTGACACCCTCCGAGGTTCACATGTCAAAATAATTAAAGCCAAAAAATTTTTCTTTAAAAACTACCCCGAATGTATATTATCAATATAAACACCTTGTATATTAAAGCAATCCTAAAAAGTGTAATTTGACACCCTCCGAGGTGTCACATGTCAAAATAATTAATGCCAAACAATTTCTCTTTAAAAACTACCCGAAATGTATATTATCATATAAATATTGTTTGATTCTCTTGAGAAAAATCATTACCGGTTTTGTAACATTAATATCGCGTGAACCGGTTGACCAGGTTGAAAACAAAAAAATTTGTATGCACAATATACTTGCTACACATAACAGAAAACCGTTTGTTGATATCTGCTATGGTCTTCGAGAAACGACGAGGAAGGGTGGGGCCAGTTAAAAAAAGCTACCTCAGGCAAAAGCTATCTCCTCCACCAGTTTGAGAGATATAGTTTCGACTCATACTGAATCTGAAAGCACAAGACTTGTTCAACAATAAACTAGAGAGTTTTTTCGAAATTTTGCTTCGGCGTCTCTTGTGGGCCATGTCAATTTTTCATTTTTAGCCAAATTGTTTGAAATGGTCAGTTTGGAGGCTCAGGCAAAGCTATCTCCTCCACCAGTTTGAGAGACACAGTTTCGACTCATCGGCATCTGAAGGCAGAAGACTTGTTTGACAATAAACTAGAAGAGTTTTTTCGAAATTTTGCTTTGGCGTCTCTTGGGGCCATGGCAACTTTTCATTTTGAGTCTAAATTTTTGACAAAATTTAGAAACCAGAAAAAATGCTTCAAAATAATTTTTTCCGTAAATACAACACTTTTAAGGATTTTGGTGCAATTTTTAAGTCGTAGCGTCAAAAGAAAACAAATGAGCGCACTTTCAATTAATCATAAATAAATCAATAATTTTGTTTTCGTTTTTTGGCTGTTTTGGCCGCCGAAAGCAAAATTTTAAAACAAAAGCAATTTTGCATTATTTGTTAGGCTTCTCCGGAGCCTCACGCAAAAAAATAAGAAAATGATGAAAATTGAGAAGTAGGTACGAACTGCGTGTTTTTAAGAAGCTTTTTAAAAGCGTAGGTTCGGCGTAGGTGGGATTGATTCAGATTACTGTAAATTCAAAATTACCGCGAAGGTTGGTTCTGTTAGTACAATGTTTTTGGAATATCACCTCTGCTATTTTGGCGGGAAATGGCCTCGGAAGAGGCTCAAATTTGCGACACCCACTCCCTTAAGGGGGTGGTCATGTCTGATTTTATGAAGACTTAGAGGCAATCAAGTTCACCAAATTGCTTTGGAATGTCAACAAAATCTATTTCCGATCAAATCCCCAAAAAATATTTCCGAAATTTTCGCATTTTTTTCTAAGGTCGTTTTTCTTTTAGGTAGGCCACCCTGTGATTTCGACTGGGAGAACTAGACAAGATAGTGCTCAAAATGACCGAAAAAACGTTTTTTCGCGAATTACCAGTGAACCGGTAATCAAAGGAAAAAAAGAAAAATTCTACCACTACAAATTTGGTTAAAATTCAGATGCAAAAACCGTTTGTCGCTATCTAGTCTAGTTCTCTCAGAACAGATACCCCTTAGGGTGCCTACCTGAAAGAAAAACGACCTTTAGGATTTTACTTAAGGGGTTCTATAGGCAGCCCATATCTTTTGTACTGAAAATTATTTTGACTGGATTTTAGAATTTTGATCTCCACGTAGATCGTTTATTATATTAAGAAATAAAAATTTGAAAAAATTTACATTCTGGATTTTTTCATAAAATTTGAAACAAGCTTATTTTGAGTATATAGGTTCTATAGGCAGTCGTATCTTTTGAACTAAAGAAGCTAGAGGTCTGATTTTATGATTTTTGAACTCAACGTGGCTTTTTTAGTCATATAAACTCAAAAATCGTGAAAAATTACCAAAAATTTTCGGAAAAAATATTAAAATTTTTCTGAGTGTCGAAAATAAAAAATCTTTCCTGCTCTAGCGCTCGAACGGTTAAATATTTGGTCATAGTTTATAATACCGTTTCCAAAAACATTCAACTTACAAATCGTATAGTCTTAAAAAAAATTGATTGGACGAATTGGATGTCAAAAATAAATTTCAAATCGTACTCCTGGGAGTTAAAAATGAAATCGTTAAATCAGCACAACAGTTTTGTTAACAATTATTACGAAAAACTATAGTGCACGGAAAAATAGTTTGCCATGTAGCATGAAAAAAAATACAACTTTCCGTGGCCAAATAGCAAAAACAGTCCTTTTCTCCAGCTTGATACCTTTTTAGCGAGAAAATTAAAAAAAAGGAACAACAGTTTTTTCCCCTTTGAATTTCGCAAAATAATGTCAAATTTTGAAACATTTCCTAATAGGACGAAAAAAAAAATACAGCTTTTTCAAGAAATTTTTGCTCCTGGTTAACCTCATTTACCGGTTGGTCAACATGCTATCTTAAAAATATGATTCAAAACGTCTTCCAGAGATTACGAACTAACTTATCAGAATGTTTTATTCACTTCCTATGTCTTGCCGAGAGAATAAGCAATTCAAAAAGTCCATTTTGCCTATAAACCCCTTAAGTATTTTTAAAAGATGAAGTTAAAAAAAACGTTTGCTCGAATTTGACCACTAAAACTTCAAAATATCGACTTGACGTAAGCCAACTTTCTCATCAGTGTTTCACTGTTTTCTTTTGAGCCTAATTTCGAAAAAATCGAATCACTTTTATTTTCGGAAATTTTTCGAAAATGACCAAAAATCATATTTCGAGTTTTAGCAGGAAATTGAACAAAAACGTGTCTTTATCTCTTACAAATTTTCTGGAGAATACGTGATAAAAATTTTAGCCGTTTTGCAAATATATCCTCGAGGAGATAGATTTTGAAGTCTGAAATTGTAAAAATCGTCGGTTATTTGGCGTTCTAGAATTTTCATCGCCGGATCAAAAAAAGCTTGTCTTAAAGATTGTAGTACCGTTCGTGATCTGTGGAAATTGGATCTCAATTTGATATACCGTCTGGGAGGAGATAGATTTTGCAGTTTTGAAAGTGTCTACTTGTAAACATACTGTACTATTGGTGTAATGGCCAAAAATAATTTGTGATGCACTTTTCGCAAGATTGGGATAGATCTACAAATTAGCATTTCGGTTTTCTCATGAGCTCTTAGTTTTCAGTATATTTCACGAGAAATGTCAAATCAGAGTCGACCACCCCCTAAAGTATATTGCAGGGCTCCGTCGACAGCTCATTAATTTGACTAGAGAACGGTGGATGCTCTTAAAAAGTCATTGTATACTTAGTAATATCTTGAATATTAAAACAAAACTACAAGGAACGTGGTTTCATTATTTTTTGAACAAATGTATGTAGTTCTTCAAAACTTTTTCAAAAAACGTTTTAGGCATATGCACCTTTTGATAACATAAACTGTGAACAGCAGATTTGGGGTCTTACCTGTGGATGATCTTTACTGACTCTTTTTAAAAAGTCTCCGATACCTCCTCCATTCCTCAGACCTTGATCAAAAGTAGTGATAATGGACATCAGTAATGTTTCACAGTGATTTTCCTCAACTGTATGTGTTTCCTCGATAGTTTCATTAAATTGATTTGTATAATACCTAATGTGCTCAATTTCAACTACACATTGATCTTGAAAAAACAAATATCCGACAATTGAGAAAAGATAGACCAAAATTGAGGCAAACATTGCTGTCAAAACAATCGACCTTCCATTACGGGTCACCGACCTTATAACATTGTATAAGGTTTCTTCCCGATGAACAAGATCCATTAGGAGAACAGAATATGAGTAGGAACGGTAGAAAAAACCAATTAAACAAACCATTAACATTGCACAGTGATATAGCAATGACCTAGAATTTAAAAGTTTATTATAAAATATGCAACTTGGTATATCGATAATTATGCCTTTGTAGGTCTAAACACTTCTGCCCTAGTTAAAAGATGGGAGATAATTGCCTAGACCTACCAGGGCATAATTATCGATATATTTGAGAAATTTCTCTCAAATATCTGAAATTTTCACGCTAAATTATGTTATTAGTAATTATTTTAATTTAACACCAAGTAATATCATATTTTTGTGTAAATAAATTTGACAGCAATTCTATGAAATGAGAAAATAGAAGCGGTATTTTTCAGAGGCCCTTTTTTCAGTGGTTCAGTTGCACGAGTTTTTCTCGAAGATTGCTGAACTTATTTCGAAAATTATTAAAATACATGAGAGTCAAGGGTTTTGGATACCTTGCATAACACTTTTTGATTTTCGAACCGGAATTTCGGGTCAAATCTTAAATTTGCGGTTAATTGGTCATTGGATATGAGTATGTTTTTTTACCATTCGGCTTACAATTTTCTGAGAAATAATTTTTTGGGTCAAATTTTGTTATATGACACCAAAGGGTCAAATTACAAAAAACGCCAGAGTTAAAAAGGGCCATTTCACAAATAATTGAAAAAAGTGTAATTTGTCAAATTTTACGGAAAATTAAGCAAAAACTAAACTTTAACCGTCTCGCTTAGAGAGATCCAACAACGTCAGCTGAGTGCTTTCAAAATTTGAAAAATGAAGCAAGATAACAGATATAATAAGCTTGATTTTCATCATGTAAAAACACATCAACTAAATTTGAGCATGAATAAAAATTCGCGCTGTATTATTTTTTCAAATTAAACATATGTAGAGAATGACGAACCCTCATTTTTTAACCGTTAAAGCGGTTTTCGAGAAGCCGATAATTTCCGGTAAAACACTGGAAAACCTTAATAGTGCAATAGCCAATAAAAATTTAAAGTATGAAACACAATATCAGAAAGATCATATGTGCCGACTGATCTCAAACTCCGCTTGCAGGTATCTGAATAAGGGACCACACAAGTATTTACGTGTTTCAAAAAATTTCTGTCAAATTGGCTGATACAATCACAATTTATAAACATAATAAAAAATAATATAACCTTACAGGTTTATAAGGTCATTAATTTAAATGGTGGAAATTGAGCAATCGAGAACATAGTATCAAATGGAGAGCATTGTTCTCCTTTTTGCTAGAGCAATTCCGTTATTTTCTTCGTCTTTTGAAATTTTAAATAATGTTTTTGTTATCACCAGAATAAAGAGAAAACAAATGTTACTCGAAAATGGGTATTTCAAAGTAAGTATCTACATTTGATACTATGATTGAGAGGGCAATATATGATTAACTTATGTTTCGAAACAAAAATTATTTTATAAATAATATTTGTTTTGACTGCGCCCTATTGTAAACAACATTAACAGGCTGATTGTTTTTTGTTGTAGAAACATATTATCACAATAAACATACAGCTTGAAATTTAAGATTAGGCGGTGGATAAAGTACAAAAAACGTTCAGTGAATTACCGGCAAAATTCCTTTCCAGCGCTAAATTTTACGATTTAAAATTTAAATAAGGGGTGGTGTTAGTGATTTTTGCGTCAGGGGGACGCAATCGGGTCGAATGTGTCGAAAAACGACCTTTTTCGATGTTTTGATGTAACGATTTTTCTGTAGAAAAGCAATAAATGTCATTTTTGGAATATAAGGAGCTCAATGTGTCTTACATATGATATGTAACATATCACCTTAGGAGTAGTTTTTAAAATTTCGGCCTGATTGGCTGTGAATCGACAAAAAAGTGCGCGAAATTGACAATTTTTACATAAAAGTGATAGTTAGAAAATATACATTTAAATGCCATCAACAGATTCCTTCGGTATGATTTGCTGGAAACGATATTAGCAACTATGGTCTGATTTTGATTCATAGCACCATTTCATATGCATTTATGAGAAATGCCTCAACGCCATCAGTTTAGCCGTACCAAGCGTCCAAAGTGTCAAAATTCACTAAACCACCCCCGATTTTTTATAGATTTTGGATAAAATATCCGTCATTAAATTGCAATTTTTGTACCAAGTTGTCGAATTTGTCTGAGGTATTTTTTTTTCTTAGATGGGCCACCCCTTCTCATGACGATTACGGGAAAATAGGCTATAAGCGATATCGAGAAACGGTTTTTTGCATTCAACTGCCGACTAAAAAAGCTCAATGAAGAAAGTTTTTCTTTTTCATCGGACTACCAGTTCACCGGTAACCGGAGATTTATTATATAGGCATTTAGAGTATAAAATTTGAAAAAAAAAAATCGAAACTAGTTTTTTTCTTCAGGAATTCATCAAAAATATAGTTCAAGCAGTAAATCGTGATATAAGAATGAACAAACATAAAAATTTAACTTTCCGGCTGATTTAAAGAAAAAACAAATTGGGCCCATCGAGATTCAAACCTACCAAAAAATTACAAATTCCGGTTTATATCCGGTGAACCGGATGTCAAATCAACTTAATAAAATGTCTCTATTGGGCTTTTTAGTTGGCAGTTGAAAAAAACAGTTTCTCGATATCATCTATAGTTTTCCCGTAATCGTCATGAGAAGGGGTGGCCCACCTAAAAAAAATTACCTCAGACAACTGGTGAAATTCAAACCAGATTTATTAAGCTGGTGCAGATCATTCTGTGATCACCACGTAATATTCCAATTTCTGGTTTATAGCCGGTGACCTGATAGTAAGATAAAATCGAACAAATTTAGTCGAATGCAAATTTCTGATATCTTTTATGGGTTTTCCATGGTGATCACAGAAAGATCAATACCTGGTAAAAATACCTTAAGGTTATTTAAAGACAAATTTGATAGTGCCGAGATATAAGTTTTTACAACTTTTAACCTTTATTATTTCATGACTATAGTTTTTTATTGAAAAATATAAAATAAATAACTAAATTAAATGTTGTGAAATATCTATTTTCCAAAAGCTATTTTATGTGTAAATGGTTAGGGTACAAAACGCAGGTCAAAAAAATAGGGGGGGATTCGAAATAGGTTAAGCTCTAAATTGACCACGAAAGAGCGCAAAAACGGCGGGTGTATAAAACGCCAACCACGATAGCAGCGCAGCTGCTATAAACTATCTCAGGGGAAAGACTTGGCTTTTAAAAAGCTTAATCAGGTAGAATGCCTGCTCAAAAATGAGTGGTTTTAAGGGGGTTTCAGTCGATAGATATCTTTTTTTCATTTTAGGCTAATATTGAAAAAGTTTGGTGAAAAATTGAAAACGACCGACGAAAAATATTCAGGAGATAAACCAGAATATGAGCTTATAACTGACCAAATTTTTCTGGTTTTTGAAGGGGTTTCCATCGTCAGAATTTCTGAGCGTGCTTGGATCGGCGATATCATTGGCCGACAACGGATGGATCATCTGGCAATAAAGACATTAAATTATAGTAGAGAAACAAATAAAGTCGTCTCCCAGGGTCACAGTACAAAACGATGCAAAACTCTTTGTCAGGAAAAAAAATAGGGTTGGGGTGAGAATAGAAGGGTTCCGTAGGAACCCTATTCTTCTTGCACCAACCCTAGTTTTTTTCCGACAAAAGTTTTGCTATGCCCCAAGTGTACACAATAGTTTTTATGTACACAAACTACAATTCTATCTTGAAAGGGTTAGAATTAGGGTTAGGTAAACTCGTGTCCAGTGTACACGGTATAAAACGACGCAAAGCTGTTTCTTGGGAAAGGCTAGGGTTAGGGTTAAAAANGAAAAAGTTTGGTGAAAAATTGAAAACGACCGACGAAAAATATTCAGGAGATAAACCAGAATATGAGCTTATAACTGACCAAATTTTTCTGGTTTTTGAAGGGGTTTCCATCGTCAGAATTTCTGAGCGTGCTTGGATCGGCGATATCATTGGCCGACAACGGAGGGATCATCTGGCAATAAAGACATTAAATTATAGTAGAGAAACAAATAAAGTCGTCTCCCAGTGTCACAGTACAAAACGATGCAAAACTGTTTGTCAGGAAAAAATAGGGTTGGGGTGAGAATAGTAGGGTTCCATAGGAAAGGGTTCCGTAGTAACCCTAGTTTTTTCTGACAAAGGTTTTGCCATGCCCCAAGTGTACACAATAGTTTTTATGTACACAAAATACAATCCTATCTTGAAGGGGTTAGAATTAGGGTTACGTAAACTCGTGTCCAGTGTACACTGATTAAAACGACGCAAAGCTGTTTCTTGGGAAAGGCTAGGGTTAGGGTTAAAAAATAGGGTTGTGTTCCGCAGGAACAAACGACC
>SCLH01002036.1:50441-62524 GCA_004367855.1 Oikopleura vanhoeffeni | reverse complement strand
GGAGATACATTTTCTATCTGATTGGACGAGTCATCCGTGAACTTCGGTTTTCACTACTTTTTGTCATTGGAACCCCAATTTTCAAAACCACTCTTTTTAGCGACGACTACCCCCTTCAACAAAAGTTACCTCACTCTTTCGTATTTGCTGTTTTCCTTCATTTTTTGTTTCTTAAAAATATATTCTCAAAAAAAGTTCTTATGAATAATTATAAATTATCTCTAGAATGCCTTGGGATGTTGCCGATGGCGTTGTTCTTTTGGACAAAATGTGCTCCACTGGTGAAAAATCTGACGGAATGTTAAAAACTATAAAAAAAATTTGCAAAAAATCTCACGAAAATGTCCGCCAAATACTAGACAGAATATGGTACCAGATGACAAAACCATCAGTAGAACGAAAAATTATTGCTCTTCAGATTTTAGACGAATTATTTAAAAGATCTGCATCTGCAAGAGAGATAACCATAGGTGAAAATTATAACTGGGTAAATAAAATGCTGAGGGTCGCATAAAAACGCAAAAAAATTCATCATAACTTTTGCGTAAAACTTGCAAAATAGGAGAAATTTTTGAGTACCAAAAGTCTGAAAATTTTTAATGGATTTAAAAAATGCGTGATAAATATACCGCTGCCGAATAAAATAATCGTCGTTTGCAAAATTTCATAATTTCCCAAAAAATGAAAAATTTTTCCATGAAATGCCACGAATATTTTTGGAGGTTAATCAAAATGACTCACAGGCATTTTAAATGATTTTATATTTCGAGGTCGAATAGAGCTGACCCCAGTCGACCCGAAACAATTCGATCCCTGGCTGACCCCTTTAAAAAATATTTTAGAAAATTTTCAAATTCTGAACGATAATTTATTTCTGGAATCAAAATTGAAAACAAATGAAAAAGAAATGGTTTTAAAGGAATCATGCAAGATTGTGAAAAGTTGGCACGAAGAGTTTCATCATTTATATCCAAAGCTTGATTCTGCTTTTAGTTTCCTCAAAACGATGAAAATTGATTTCGAAAATGGTATCAGTACAGCATTTATAGGTTGGTTTTCTAAAACCTTTTGCAATGACAAAAAAATAACGTAGAAATTTGAACAAAAGTAATTTCTAGATATAAGAAAAAAACTGTTCGTGGTCAAAAATCCAGTAATTACGGAAATCGATTAAAAAATCTAAGACCCAGTTAAACGAGGAAAAAAATTTCAACAAATGTTCATCGTCTCTGGAATTTTCATATAAAAACAAATTTCAAACTGCTTGCGATTTGAGATTTAAGTTTCTTATTTTTACAAGAAAAATATTTCAGAGTCAAAAATTTGTTGACATTTTTAACTCGCTAATCAGGATCTTATATGTTTTCAATCGACCTTTGAAATTACCGGGTTTTCTGAACACGAGAATTTTCTAAAAATATATTTTTTCTAATGAGTTGGATATTTAATATTTTAACCCCATCGAATTAGATTTAACCATAACACAAGAATCGTACAATATTGTACAGATCTGTCGTTTTTCGACACAAGAATTTGCTGTAGAACGTTAACCGCTAAATAATTCTGTTCAACCGATAGAAAATCGATTTTTTGCAAAAAATGTTTCTCGATGTCTCGCCATAAAAAAATACTTTGAACAAAAGTAGATTTTCAAGAAAAATTTCAACTTAATTATAATTTATTTTAGACAGTGCTACTGTAAATGTTTCGAATCAGGTGATAGAATGGGCAAAAGAAACTGTTAATGAAACAAATTTGTCAATATGTGAATTGGAAAACTTGGTTCAGATCATTTTACCTGACGAGCAGATCGAAAATATTGACAAACTGGTTCCAAAATCCTCAAATTCAACTTCTGATAATAATTTTGTAATTGACATTTCAAGAAATAAAACGAGAGTTAAGCGAAATGAAATGACTTCGGAAATAGAAAAAGCTATTTCACCCATTATTAAAGGAATTGGTTAGACTATCAATAAAATCAGCGATATAATAATGCCGACAATAAAGACGGCGGTATTTTATTTTAACATTGCATAAAAAAACTAAAAATTTATTTTAAATTTTAATTGTCAAGTTTAATATCATGTATGCAGGGACATATAATATGTGACATATTACTTTAAATTATTATATTTTTTCTATCAAAGATAGTTTTTATTTGAGGTTTCGGCTATAGGGTGGGTTACCTAAAAAAAACTATCTAAGGTAATTTTTTTTAGGTTTAACCACCCTGGTCATGACGATTACGGAAAACCATAGCTGATATTGGAAATGGTTTTTTTGCATTCAACAGGCACTTAAAAAAGCCAATAAGAGAAATTTTATCAAGTGATGACATCCGGTTCACCGGATATAAAACCGAAAGTAGATTTTTGGTAGTTTGATTCGGGGCCCAATTTTTTTTCTTCGAATCAGCCGAAAGCTTAATTTTTACGTTTCGTTCGTTCTGATATCACGATTATCTACACATTAACTGCTTGAACTATAAATTTGATGAATTCCTTAGAAGAAAAAAACGAGAATTCGATTTTTTTTCTTCAAAATTTATACCGAAAAATGCTTATATAATTAGATCTGCCGTTACCGGTTGTCCGATAAAAAAGGAAAATTTCTCCATTGAGCTTTTTAGTTTGCAGTTGAATGCAATAAGACCGTTTTTCGATATCACTAGGTTTTTCTCCGAAACCGTCATCACTAGGGTGGGTCACTAAAAAGAATGTACCTATAGTTAAAACCTAAGCGCTCCTGTCATTGGCTGGATTACATTAAAAATAATAGGTTGCGTATGCGAGCGAAAATTTTTTATGAACGTTCCTCGAAACTTGATTTTTTATCAAAACCACTGATTTTTGTTTTGCAAAATATCATACCGTAAATTTCTAAATAACACAAACTGAGAAAGGCCACTTTCTATAAAATTAGGCGCGTCGAATTAAATTCTTGCAATTTGCCATAATTTACATAAATTTTAGTTCGTTTGGTGATTACAAAAAGCGAAAACAGTGTAAATATGGCTCTGCATATTTGTTGATATTTATCTTGTTTTGCCGCTAAACACGGAACACGAAACCCTCCGAGATATCACATACCGAATTCAGCAATATGTTTCATGACTTGTGAATGAGGTTGTGACCAACATATTCGAAAAGTGAGAAGTGGCTCATGATCGTAAAATGGCTGGTGTTTTGCAGCTTGACATTTAACCAGGGACAAATTGCCCAGATCTTAGGGAAATCTACTTCAGAGATTTCGCACTTTTGAATTGCGTATAGAAGACGGAGAAGCAGATGCGCGGTGTCAGTGGAAAATCCGCTATGGAAGTAAAATATTGTAAATGACATTTTTATATATGAATGTGTTCTTAAGGGTAGCAGCGACTGTGGCAGATTGGTACATTTTTTGGAGAATTTTTGAAAGAAAAAACAATGTGAAAAATTTTGTATTTTTATTTTTATCTAAAAATGAAAGTGTTCCATTACGTTTGCAAACGTTTATATTTTTTTAAGTTACATACTTAAGTGGGGTACCGTACAACGGCCGATATGGCAACGGCCGATTATGATACAGACGGCCTGTTGTACAGACGGCCATTGTACAACGGCCGTTGGGAACGGCCTATTGTACAGACGGCCCTAGTACCTCATGAGTACAACGGCCGCTGATTAACGATGTACAACGGCCTATGTACAACCGGCCCGGATGTAAACGGCCTTGTAGCCGATGTCACAAGGCCTATGAGCCCTGTCTGTACAACGGCCCTGGTGTTCAACGGCCTGAGTACAACGGCCCTGTTGTACAAGACGGCCCCATGATTTTGAAAATTAACCACTACCTATTGTACAACGGCCCTCGATTGTTGTACAACGGCCCTGATGTTGTACAACGGCCCTAAGTTTTAAAATTAACCCCTACCTATTGCTAAACGCCCCTGATGTTGTCACAACCCGCCCCTTCCTAAATTTACACGTACCCTCGCGATCGTCGCACATCATATATCTTACGAAAGCTTTCAAAACATATACTGAACTACATGTTCGACATACCGTCTTCCGCCTGATGTTGTACAACGGCCTGATGTTGTACAACGCCCTAATTTTGAAAATTATTAGTTAAAGCGCTTTTAAAGCTGATGTTGTACAACGGCCCTGATGTTGTACAACGGCCCTAAATTTTTGAAAGTAAACCATAACATATGTACAACGGCCATGAATGGCCTTTTTGATTAATCACATGTCAGGCCCTGATGTTGTACATACGGCTTGATGTTGTACAAGGCCAGTTAAACCTATTTTGAAGTAACAAATATTGGTACAACGGCCTGATTGTGTCACACGGCCCTAAATTTGAAATTAAACCCATACATATTCGTACAGACGGCCCTGATGTGTGTACAACGGCCTTGATGTTTGTACAAGGCCCTGATGTTGTCACAACGGCCCTAATTTTTGAAGTAACCCAAACATATGTTACAACGGCCCTGATGTTGTACAACGGGCCCTGATGTTGTACAACGGCCCTGATGTTGTACACGCCCTAAATTTGAAAAGTTAAACCATACATATTGTACAACGCTGCATTTGTACAACGGCCTTGATGTTAGTTACAAGGGCCCTGATTGTTGTACAACGCCCTAATTTTTTGAAGTTAAACCAAATATTGTACAACGCCCTGATGTTGTACAACGGCCTGTGTCTGTACAACGGCCCTGATGTTGTACAACGGCCCTAAATTTTGAAATTAAACCATACATATTGTACAAGGCCCTGATGTAACATACGGCCCTCTGTTACACGGCCCTGTTGTTCAACGCGCCCTAATGTACCAACGGCCCTGTTGTACAACGGCCCTAAAATTTTGAAATAAACCACTTTATATTGTACACGGCCCTAAATTTTGAAATGTACCATATATATTGTTGACAACGGCCCCAACACTTTGAAAATTAAACCTACATATTGTACAACGGCCCAATGTATAACGGCCTTCAATTCCGAAATTTAACACTTACATATTGTAAAACGGCCAATGTATAACGGCCTTCAATTCCGAAAGTTTAACCTTACATATTGTACAACGCCCTTAATTTGAAAATTATTGTTTGCTTGTTTGTGTTTGAAAATTTACATAAATATTCGTTATTGTTCGTAAAATTTGAAAATTAAGTTTTACAAAAAATATGTAACTAAGAAAATTAAATAAAAGACGCAGATTAAACAATGATATTTGCGATCTTGTTTTTTGCTCGAAACTAATTGAACCGTTGTTAGTCATGAAATTTTTAAATTCAAGCTAAAAAGTCAGAATTGCAAGAAAAATATGTATGCTGCATTTTGGAAACTTATTATTAAATTTGAATTTGCGGCGCAAATCTGAAAAGTGTCTAAAAGACTCCAGCAACTTACTGTAGTATTTGTCTAGCGGACGTCTTTTGAAAATGTTCAAACGTCCGCTTAGACGCACGAACATTTTGAAATTTTAAATGCATGAATATATATTGAGAAATAAATGGCAAATATTCCAAAAAAAAAAACATTGAAAACTAATCTGGAAAATTTGCATGTCCGAGTCCTTTTACATCGCGACACCAGTATCCCTTAAGGGGATTGTTTGGGTTGTGCAGTAGTATTTTCGCCCACGGTCTCAAATTCGGTATTATTTTTCTTGAGTCCGACCATCCAGATCACGAGAAATTGATTGCAATTTAAAAAAAGTTCATTACTATGAATAACTAGTTCTAGAATATCGATTTGCTTGCAAAATAATTAATTTATTTATTTAACTATAGACAAGGACTAGTCTCAAATCACGAAGATAATAATACAGCGAAAAAGTAAACCATTAATGAACAGTATTTCAATATTGATAATTGTTAAGATTTTTGCCCCTTTTCAATTTATCAATTTTCATCCAAATCATTAATAATGGCGCGCATATAATCAGCATGAAATAGGTGTTGCGAGACAATATAAAAAAACATTATTAAATATTGCTTCCGTTAAAAGTATTATAGGATAATAGAGAAGAATTATGGAAAAAGAGAAAAGAAATCGCAATTGCGTTCGTGGGTTATACTTTTTTTTGTAAAATAATCTTCATTTGCCTAATATTAGCTATAGCAAGGCATTTTCAAAAAATATTTCGGCGAATTAAGATGAATTATAAAATAGCCTTGGTTTAAAATTGCTAGAGATTTTTTCTGAGTCAATAATATCGGCAATCTATGTGATTTTTGGATACGTGAGATGCGAGTATATTAGGTTCCACCATTAATTTCGACATATGAAAATAATGGGTGGATTGTCGAACTTCTGGGGTGAATAATATATTGCAAAATGGAAAAAAAAAATTGAAAATTTTTTTGGTAGTGTCACGTGGCAAAACTATAAGCGATTTTTCGGTTTTTCAGTATTTAATTAATATAAAACAGATGCCAAATCGTAGTTGTTGAGTCAACGTCACTTATTAGTGAATTACAAACTTTTGGAAATAAAAAATAAAAAAATTTGAAAATTATGATTTTTGGCTCCCAACCTCGATTTCGAGAAAAAAAAACTCCGTGACGTAAGAAAAAAAGGGTATGCCCATGTTGAATCCAACAAAAATATTTTATATCAAATTAACCGCTTGGGTGAACTTAGTTAGTACACAGTTTTTTGTAATATACTCAGATAGTGATTCATATTAACACTTTTTGTGAATTTTCGAATTTTCAGAGTATTTCTCTTAATAGAAAAAAAAATTTTGCCTGAAAATTTTTTTGCAGACTTTTCAGACAAATTCGTAAAAAATGGAAAAATTTTCGAAAAAAAAATTCAAAATTTTTTTCATTTTTCAATGCTCTAAAACGTCTGCAAAAAAATTTTTTCAGCAAATTTTTTTTTCCAGTCGATAGAAAATACTAGCAAAAAATTCGAAAATTTTCAAAAATTTGAAGTTCTGTTTGATTAATAAGATATATTTATCTCAATAACTGAATTTTGAAATATAGTGAAGAGCTGGCATTCTTCAATATTTCTCACTGGTGATTTCCAAAAAAAATTAGTGCGAAAATTTTTGACAGAAATGAGGAAAAATTTTAAAATATTTCAATTCATGTGTTACCGAAAATAACAAAAGCATGTCATTATGATATTTTCAAATAGCATATTAAGAGGGCCCACAATCGCCCGAAGCCGATAAAAGTGATTTATGATTTTTGATTTACAGTTATTGTTGAAAAAGAGCCCAATCGGCCGAAGGCCGATAAAAGGGGATTAATTGTTTTGATTTAAAATTTGTTGAAAAATGAGCCCTATCGGGCCGAACCCCGATAAAAGGGATTAATGTTTTTGATTTAAATTTGTGAAAAATGAGCCCTAATCGGCGAAGCGTAAAAAGGGGATTTAATGTTCTTGATGAAATTTGTTAAAAAATGAGCCCAAATGGCCGAGGTTTTTAATTTTTAATTCGAAACAAAAAGTTAACATTTAATTTAATTTGAAAACAATATCCAATTGATTAGAAGCTTATATAAATTTGGGAAAATTCATCTAATTTTGAAAGAAAATTTACAAATTTTATGAAAGAAATTTGTAATTTTTTTCCAAATTTGAACTTTTTTATAAAACCATAGTTGAAAATTTTTTTCCAAATTCGGAACTTTCTTCAACTTTGAATATTACGCAAAAATAAACACATCTTTGAGAAAGATTGGTCAAATTTTAGACAAAAAAATTTTACGAAAATTTATTTTGTTGCAAAATTAATTCGCAAAAAAATTTCTAAATTTGAAAAATTTTGGTTCTTTTTTTTTAAAATTGAAATTCTCAAATTTTTGTTAAATTTAAACGAAAAATTTACAAAATTTAAAAAAATCAAATTTTTAAACAGAACCTTTCAAATTTAGAAAAAAATTATCAATTTTCTAGAAAATTTGTTAATTCTTTTCAAAAAATAGAATTAAAAACGATTTTCCGGCCTTCGCCATTGTGGGGCTCAATTTTTGTAACAGAATTTAAATTTAAACATTAACTCCCTTTATATCGGCCTTCGTGCCGATTTGGGGCTCATTTCAACAACTTAAAATTTAAAACATAAAATCCCCTTTATTCGGCCTGGTCGGCCGATTTGGGCTCATTTTCAACCAAAATTTACAAATCAAAACATAAAATCCCTTTTTATCGGCCTTCGGCCGTTTGGGGCTATTTTACAACAAATGTTAAAATCAAAACATTAAATCCCCTTTTATCTGCCTTCGCTATTTTTCCCCAGCACATTACGGCAGGAACCTACAACTCCCTAAATAGCTTAAAATGACTACTGTGATTTCTGTCTATAAGGACAGGTGAGATTTTCCCAAATTGTCTAAGCTAATTTCCCAAATTGTCCCTTGCAATCTTGTCTACAGCTTTTTTGGTCATATTTTAAAAAAGCGATAATTTTTTCCCAAAAAAATGAAGACCTTTTTTTTTTTATTTTTGTTTCGCTCTTCACTTTTGAAAAACGAAAAGAAAGGGGTCTTTTTTTCCCCAAAAAACAAAGTGAAGACCTTTTTTTTTATTTTTTGCTCTTCACTTTTTGAAAACTAAAACAAGAGGTCATTCTATAGAATTTTTCCCAAATTTCCTTTAGCACTCCCTGTCCTTTAGATATTTTTGCCCAAAAACTATTTACTAGGACAATTTGAAAAGTTTTTCTAGGACCAGATTAACTCCCCCGCCTACTCCCTCCCTACTGTGCAGAATGTCGCCAACCAGGCACATCAATCAACTTTATAAGAATACCCTAGTTCATCAGTATACTGAGTATTATGAAGTATAAATGCTGCGCGTGTGTGGATTAAGTAAAAAATGTACGCTTCAAATTGTATCTATTCTAAGTTCTCCGCTAAATTGTCTTAAAGTGCGTCTTAAAGTGCGTAAACACAATACTTGTATTTCATTATTTGAAAGCTTTAAAATGAATGAAACTATGTCGGTTTTTGCTATCTTTTTGGCCATAAAAGTTAAGATCTTTGTTTTACTGTCGTATACGAAATCTATTTCTAAATAAACGGTTTTTTTTCAAGCATTTCAGAATAAGACAAAAAAGAACCGTTAATGTCTTGAAAAATTATGCTTCAAAGCCTTTAAGGTTAAAAAATAATATATATGCGTTTTTAAAATCCGATATAACGTTGTCATACCGTAAATCTATAGCTTTGACCATGGATGATGTGGATGGGTAAATGCAGTCAAATATCTCAGAAGAAATTTAGTACAAATGACTCAAAATTGTTTTGGACTTCCATCGACATAACCATTAACGAAGTGGTTTTAAATGACATTCTATTTTCCGAATCGAATTGTGGGAACCTGGATGAGAATAATGGACATGAGATTAACAAGAGAAATACTTTCTAGAATAGTATATTAAAAGGGCTCAGCGAAGCAAAAACAGTTCAAAGAACTTAAAAATATCATTTTATAGCGCAAAAAACTACGGGAATCACAGCTTTCACAGCTTTCGAATGCATGAAAATAACTATATACGGTACTATCGGTCTGACTTAAATGAAGGCTTAAAGGCATTAAAAATGCTCCAAATTGATACGGGTGATATTAAGTGTCTAAGAACCAAATCATCAAAAAAAAATTTCGAAAATTCGCATTTTTTCGATTTTTCTCAGTATTTTTAGAAAGATGATGTTAAAATAACGTTTGCTCGAATTTGACCACAAAACTTCCAAATATCGCCTTGACGGTAAGCCAACTTTTCCATCAGTGTTTTCACTCTGGCTTTCGTTTCGAGCTACTTTCGAAAAAATCGAAGCACCTTTTTTTTTTCGGAAATTTTTGGAAAATGACAAAAAAATCATATTTCGGTTTTAGTGAAAATTGCAACAAAAGCTCGTCTTAATATCTCTTACAAATGTTCTGGAGAATACTTGATAAAATTTGAAGCCATTTTCAAATATACTCGGAGAGAATAGTTTTGAAGTCCGAAAATTAGTGAAAACGTCGGTATTTGCGTATTCTAAATTTTCAGTCGCCGGATCGTAAAAGTCGTCTTTAAAAGATTGGCATACTACCGTCGTGATCTGTGAAAATTTGAGCTAATTTGATTATACCGTCTGGGAAGATTAGATTTTTCAGTTTGGAAAATGTACTTGTTACGATACTGTACCTAGTTGGTGTTAATGGGTCAAAATATTTTTGTGATACATTTTTTCGAAAGATGAAGATAGATCTACAAATTAGCAATTTTTTTTTTTTTTTTTTTTTATTTTTTTTTTTTTTTTTTTTTTTTTTTTTTTCCGGTTTGCTCATACGCTTCTTAGTTTTTCAGAATATAATCATCGTGAATAGTGCGAGATTATCCAAGATATACCCCTTAAGGTTACAAGTAACGCTCAGCGACCTTGAGCTTTTTGCCGGACAGTTCAGAATATCTCTCNAAAATTTTCGCCGCATACGCACCTATTATTTAATGTTATCCAGCCAATGACAGGAGCGCTTAGGTTTTAACTTAGGTAATTTTTTTTAGGTTGACCCACCCTAGTGATGACGATTACGGGAAAACCATAGGTGATATCGAAAAACGGTTTTTTGCATTCAACTGCCAACTAAAAAAGCTCAATGGAGAAATTTTTCCTTTTTTATCGGACAACCGGTAACCGGAGATCTATTATATAAGCATTTTCGGTATAAATTTTGAGAAAAAAAATCGAATCTCGTTTTTTTCTTCTAGGAATTCATCAAAATTATAGTTCAAGCAGTTAATGTGTAGATAATCGTGATATCAGAACGAACAAACGTAAAAATTAAGCTTTCCGGCTGATTCGAAGAAAAAAAATTGGGCCCACCGAGATTCGAAACTACCGAAAAATTACTTTCCGGTTTATATCCGGTGAACCGGATGTCAAATCAACTTGATAAAATTTCTCTATTGAGCTTTTTTAGTTGGCCGTTGAATGCAAAAAACCATTTCTCAATATCAGCTATGGTTTTCCCGTAATCGTCATGACCAGGGTGGGTTAACCTAAAAAAAATTACCTTAAGGTAGTTTTTTTTAGGTCAACCCACCCTAGTCATGCAGATTACGGGAAAACCATAGGCGATATCTACAAACGTTTTTTTGCATTCAACTACCGACTAAAAAAGCTAAATGGAGGAATGTTATTAAGTTGATTTGACATCCGGTGCACCAGATATAAACCGGAATGTATTTTTTTGGTAGGTTCGAATCTCGATGGGCCCAAGCATTTTTTTCTTTAAATCAGTCGGAAAGTTAAATTTTTATGTTTTTTCCGTTTCTCGATATCACCTATGGTTTTCCCGTAATCGTCATGACTAAAGAAAAAATTACCTTAGGTCGTTTTTTTAAGCTTGTTTAATTGAAGGGGTATCTGTTCTGAGAGAACCAGACTAGATATCTGGCTATAGCGACATACGTTTTTTGCATCTGAATCTTCACCAAATTTGTAGTGGTGAAATTTTTCTTTTTTTCGGTGATTACCGGTTCACCGGTAATTCGCAAAAACGTGTTTCCGGTAATTTTGAGCAATTTCGATGACTGATTTCCGGTCACGTGATCAACCTAGGAAGCCAAAAAAAATTTATACAGTATATTTTTTCCCAAGGTTTCACATGCAAAAAACCATTTGTCGCTATCTTGTCTAGTTCTCCCTGTCAAAATCACAATTGAACAAGTTTTTGTAATTTGACACCCCCCTCCAAAAATTGAAAAAAAACTGTAATTTGTACCCTTCAGAAGTATCATATTAATCATATGAAATGATTTATATGACATAAATTTTATTGTCAAACATTTACTCTCGATAAACTTATTTTCAAATCAAAGCATTAAATCCAGTTTTTTCATAAATTTTCGCGTCTAAAATTCCCAACATTTTAAATTTGCGAATTTTTATATTACCTAAGAAAATAGATCTCCAGTAATCTTCCATAGCTTTTGCAGGGATGAAGCAAGTGATAGCTTTTAGTAAAGTAAATCCATGGACGTCATTTGATCGAGACGCGATTAACTTTTGGAAAACACCAAGAAGGGGTTCAAGCTAAAGCAAATATATTTTATTACAGTTCAAGTTTATTTATATAAAA
>SCLH01002036.1:22004-34734 GCA_004367855.1 Oikopleura vanhoeffeni | reverse complement strand
TCGATGATTTTCAAAAATAAAGCATGGGTTTTTTTGATAGCTTTAGACGGTTTTTGTCAAGCGAAATAGGAAATCGATTTTTTGATATTTCGGTCTAATATAACTTTTTCAACGACTGTTGCACTGCAGAGCCCGTTTTTTTAGATTTACGGTTTTACCGGACATAGCAAAATTTCGTTTTTGCCAGAAAAAAATCAACAAATTACCGGTTAAAATCGGTAATAAAAACAACGGCTTGCCAGTGACACGTAGCTTTGAAAAGGTTTAATATAGGCTATATTATTATAGCCAAAATGTAATAAAGATCGTATGTACCAGGACCAAAATATTTTTTGATGAGACCCATCTAAAAAAAATCAGACCATGAGACAAAGTTTTACTTTAGCATGTTTAAATTTCATTAATATATTTGTTTAAGTTTACTAAACGCGCGCTTTGGACCCACTCAGTGCGGCACTGCACACGGGTCAAGCTATCAAAAAAAGTAAACAAATTAATTTCTATAAAAGAAACATTGGCAGCTTCATGGTCGCAAATTGTAGTGTAACAAAGATAGTCAACTTTAGAAAAATAGTAAGGTTTTTTTATACTTTTCTTCGCGATAGATTATTATGTCTTGGAAGAATAAAGCTAAAAAAATATTGCTTGTATTTTAACGAGCTCCCACTACAATGATTATATATAATACAGTATTATTATTGCAGGCATTTAAATTCGTGGGCTCATCGCGGAATAAACTTGACAACAGACAAACTGTATGCTGTATAATTGAGATTGCCAAAGTTAAGGGGGTATGCGACTCTGATTAATAAAGCCTTAGAGGCATTTAAAATGCTCCAAATTGATACGGGGTGATAATTGAAGTGTACTAATAACCCCAATCATCAAAATTTTTTCGAAAATTTGTCGCATTTTTTCGATTTTTCTCTAAGTATTTTTTAAAAGATGAAGTTAAAAAATAACGTTTGCTCGAATTTGACCACTAAAACTTCATTAATATCGACTTGACGTAAGCCAACTTTCTCATCAGTGTTTCACTGGCTTTCTTTTGAGCCTACTGTCGAAAAAATCGAAGCACTTTTTTTTTTCGGAAATTTTTCGGAAATGACCAAAAAATCATATTTCAAGTTCTAGCTCGAAATTGCAAAAAGCTCTCTATTATCTTTTAAAATTTCTGAGGAATACTTTATAAAATTTGAGCTATTTTGCAAACATATCCCTCGGAAGGAATAGATTTGAGTCTGCAATTGTTAAAAAATCGTCGGTTATTTGGCGTTCTAGAATTGTTTCAGTCGCCGGATCGAAAAAAAGCTCTCTATTAAAAATTATATACTACCGTTACGTGATCTGGGAATTATGCTCAATTGGATATACCGTCTGGGAGGAGATAGATTTTGAAATTTTGAAAAATTGTCACCTTGTTACGATACTGTACCTATTGGTGTAATGGTCAAAATAATTTGTTGATGGTACTTTTTCGCAAGATTTAAGGAAGATCTACAAATTAGCATTTCTGTTTTTTCATGAACAACTGTTAGTTTTCAGTATATTTCACCTAGAAAATGTCAAATCAGAGTCGCATACCCCCTTTAAACTTTTGAATAGAAGATGAAACACAAAAATCGGGTGTGAAATTAAAAATAAAATAATAAGCTAGAGTGACCCAGTATTATTCGTGGATTATTTGGTGATTTAAAGCTACTGTGAAAATATCTAAGTTCGGCGGACGATGAAGCTTTATAAATAATTTTCAATGATCTACGGCTGTGGTGTTGATCATTCAAAAATCAAGTGACTACGCATAAATTTGAACTCAGTCATATAAAAAGTGGTTTCGGTTCACCTCATTTCGAAACCCCTTAAGGGGAAAGGTCGCTGGTTTTATGAGGCATTTGGGGCTTTAAAAATGGTCCAAATTGATTTTGAGATGATAACCAAGTGTACTACAGACCAAATTATTCAAAAAAAAAATTTCAAAATTTCTGTGTTTTTTTCGATTTTTCTCTGGAAGTTAGTATTTTTTCAAAATGAAGTTCAAAAATAACGTTTGCTTTAATTTAACCACTAAACTTGAAAATTTCACCTTGACGTGAGCCAATTTTCTGATCAGTGTTTTTGTGGCTTTCTTTTGATAATACTTTCGAAAAAAATCGAAGCACATTTTTTTTCGGAAAAATTTTTTCACGTGACCTACAAAAATTTATATTTTGAGTTTGGGGTCGAAATTTGAAAAAAAACGCTTCTAAGGGGTTTCTATTTGTTCTGTGGCCAGTGTTTGCTCGAATTCGAGTGGATTCCAAAATATAACCTAGGAGGAGATAGATTTTTGGTGAAAAAAATGCTAAAAATCGCAAAAATGGTAGTTTTTCTGCGATTTCTAGAAAAAGCTGAAGTGATTTTTTTGAAAACAACGCTTCTAGAGGACCTAAGTTTATAAGTCATACGGGGATTGTTATAATTTGAGCTGCTTTCTAAATAAACCCTGGGAGATAGATTTTGAAATTTGGTCGAGGGCACCGTTGTACTGGTAACGTATCTCAGAGTGTATCGGAGCAAAAAGTCATTGACCAATGGTTTTGACAAGATTAAAGGTAGATCTACAACATGGCTAATCTAAATTGCCCCATAGTTTCTCGGTTAGGCTGATTTCTGCATCCGAAAAGTCAATTCCAGCGACCAGTACCCCCTTAAGGGGGTGGTCAACGCAAATCTGGACAAAAATGTGTAAGGAGCTTATTTTTCCTATAACGTTCAAAACTTTATAAATTCTCTATTTGAACTCGATAACTGAATATTTTTAGAGTTCCTTACTACCCTCGAAAAAGTATATTCTAAAAAAGTAGTCTTTTTTGTTGGCAGTTCGATTTTGACTTTTGAAGCTTATAATTTTTATCGCAGAAATATCAAAAGTAATTTTCTGAAAACTGCATTGAATTCTGGCGTCAGATGGGATCTTAAAATTAAATTTTAAATAAAAATTTAAAAAAAACATATTTTTTTCGACTAAAAATTTCATTTTGACATGTGACTACGACCACTTCTGGAGGACAACTAAGACGTTAAATCAATTCTTTGAGTTAAGTATTTATGGACGATTGTTCACCTATGCGGCAATTATAATCGAAAAAAGGAATTTTTCAAAAAGGAATTCAAATTTTTTCAAATAGTTACGTTTTGAAAAACCCATGATTTTAAGGCTAAAATAACCGTTTTTCTAGATTTTCAAGCGCTATGAATTTTTTCGAAATTCTTTGAGTTAAGTTTTGTAGTATTATTAATTCTGTTATTTTAAAAATCAATCAAGTCCAACTCTTAAACTCCGGGCTCAGTTACTTTTTAATTTTTTAAAGAGAAAATTTTCAACCGTCTTCCGGCGGAAGTGACTATCTGTGCGATCAACTTTTAACCCTGACTCTACGCCTATTGACTCAAATATTTATATCTGGTGGTTTCATACTTTCTTGTTTCTACATTCAGCGTGAAACCGACTACAAAATACTTTTTTGGCCAATTTTGTGTTGACCATTGTTCATGTCTGATTTTGCAATTTTGCAGAGCTAGTTTAGGAAAATCTGAAGCTTGGGCAATAATTTCAGAAATGCCAATTTGTAGACCTAGCCTTTATCTTGTGCAAACTCAGATTTTGATGAGCTACACCAATCGTCACATAGTCGTAACAGGAGGTCACTTCGCGAAATTTCAAAACTTATTCCTCCTCCAGACCAAATATCGGAGATTGTTCAAAAGTTGACATAATCGTAGAATAGTAAACTCAGATTGTAGTGTACGTTTTTCATTTGCGGATTTTCCAAGCGGTCCAATAAACTTACGATTTTTTGCCCGTTTTTTCAGATTTTTGGCCTAAAAATCTATCTCCTCGAGGTTTAGTTCTCAAAATGGACCGAAATTTTTTTAAAGTTACAACTTGTTGCATTTCTAAGAATTCTAGTGCATGTTTTGAGTCGGGTGTCTAGTGTACCCATTTTACCGATTTCTTCAGTTTCTCTGAAATAATAAACCAAATACATGAAAACATGTTTTTATGATAAACTTTATGTAGAATTTTTTGGTCATCACAAATTTTGAATTTGACACCGCTGGGTCAAGTAAAAAATCTAAAATTTTGGCCTCAGCTTTTTCAGTTTTCAATGAATGCAAAAAAACCGCTTTTCAATATCTTCTTAGTCCGTGGTGAAAAATGAAACTGTCGCCCCTATAAAAAAACTACCTTAAGTGTCTAGGAGTGTATGGCATGCAAAAAATCCTTAATCTGAATAATATCATTGAGCCCTGTTTGGCTAATTATTCCATCGAGAATATTCAAATTAGGAAACCGGGATACCCTTAAGTATATTTCCCCGAACTAAAGTATATTTACACTGCAAGAATTTTAATTTCAGGATAAAAATAGAGAGCAAGTACAGTTGTATTACTAAACAGCTCTGGAAACTTAAAGCAAAAAAATATTAATATCATAAATTTCGTGTGGCGAGATAAAAGTTTTGATAAGTGAAAAAAACATAATCAAATGCTTTTGTATGTTTTCGAGAAGGTACATCCGATTCAAGAAATTCACAATGTATACCAGGGTCAATAAGTTGATACTCGTAATTTTTTTTCGGTCTTTCAATCTACTAGCGAGTTACAGAAATAAGGTAACTAGTTTTCGTCTTGTGGAAATTAGCTTTTTTGGCCAATGAAATGCTCGGAGTATTTTGGAGACAGCCAATCACAGGCGTTATGCAACTGAAAACCCCTTTTCACTTATCAAACTTTTATCTCGCCTGTGTATTTTACTTACCTCCACCTGCTTGCGATGTTATATTAGAATATTAATATTTACCACCTGCAACTGAGTGTTTTAAAACACACTGGTATTTACTAACTAAATAACATGGCTAGAATCGCAGCGGGCAAAAAATGATATTTGGGATTTTCAGATTAATTTTATGGCGCCTACTTTTTTGGCTTCAAAATCGATAAAAAGGAGATAAATTATTGATTTTTTTTTTAATTAAAAAACGGAAAGAGCGTGACCGCAACGAAATTAGGGGGTAGTATCCGCAAAAAAAGTGGCCTTAAAATCTGATATACAACTAACCAGCCCAAAAAAAGATTGGTGATAGTTTCGCTACTTTTTTATGATGAATTCTCTCACTAGGGGCGGCAAAGTGAAAACGAGGTTCCATTTTCTTCCTTAATAAACTATCCGATTAACTTTATTTTGACGTTAAAAAACTGGATTATTCAAATGCGCAAATATAATTCGTTAGTTTTATTCTGAAAAGTAAAAAATACAGTAGATTACCTTTAAAATATAATATTTTGGCCGGTGAGGTTACAATTTATTTTGAAAAACTGGTCATTGAAAACATATTTTTGCTTTTTTCATCACATTCCAAAATATTTATTTCAGTTAGTTTGATTTTTTTTCATTTTGTAAACAAACTTCTTATTAACAGAGATTAATATTTTAACTAGTGGAAATTGCTAAGAATTATGTAATCCTTATTGTTGCAGATACTAGAATAAAATTTTATTATTAATTTTTTCTCAATAGAGATCCCCATTAATCAAAAATCGACGGAATTTCCGACACGTTTTCTTTGATTACCAACCTGATAACCATCCTTTTGAAATATTTAATTAAGCAAATTACAAATTACAGATGTTTTGAGTAATATCCTTCAGTTAGCTCTACTTCGAAATGCGTATAAAGGTCCTAAACATGCTTATATAAATATTATCATAAATGCCACGAACTAAAAAAAATAACAAAGAGAAGAAACGAAAATTTGAAACACTATGATATAAACGTGACAAAATCCCCGATGATTCTGAGCCTGATAATGTTATGAATAATGGATTTTTAGGGACATTTCAATTGAGAAATTTTGAAATGAAAGTTCAGATTGTAAATTTGTCCGATTCGGACATTCTAGAAATCAGAATAATTTGGATTCGACTTTGAGCCTGAAAACTCTTCTTGAGGACTGCTGAAAACTGAAGAAACACAGACTCTGATTCGGTTAATAACTATTATTATGTCAAGCTTAGTAAATTTTAAATAAAATTATAATATTTCACTCCCTCTTGCCCTAAATGTAGTTGTAAGGACCTTTTTTTTTTGATTATTGATATATTTTGACCAACAAAATTCAAATAATAATTATCTGCAATACAAACGTTTCGTATTTGGCTATAAGGATAGGCAAATTTTTGTCGTTTTGTCCATATATACGATGTCCTATAAGCCAAATACGACGTATATTATATTTTTAGTCTAACTTTTTGCAGACATTACCTTAAAATTTTTGAAAATCAGATTTTAGCATATTTTTTATACATGTATTATTACTGGATGACATGAAATGAAAAATGTAAGTTCACAATTATTGTTCTGCAATTAGATGAGAAATCGAATGAGCCATTAGTTAAAACAATTCTGATGCAGCGGTTTTTCATAAATGGGATACCAAACCGGCCAAAAATACCAACTTTTTAGATGTTATCTAACGCCCCCTAAATATTTTTGTCATCTACTTTAAAACGTGACTCATGCTCTCTATGTGCGCTGTGCAGTCGAATTTACCGATTCAGCAATCAGGCCCTGCAGAGCCAATGTAATGATCTCTTTTTTCTCGATTTAGATTTAGGTGGCGTTACTGTATTTTTATAAAGTCAGAGAAAAAACCAACGCAATATTTTTACTCATTGAGAATCCGCTCAATTTGACACATTAATGAAGTTGATCGGATATGTAATTAAGGATAAAATGGTACCTCCGTTTTCGAGTTTGCCGCCCTCTTGTGGGAGAACCGATGATTGAAAACCGACCATCACCAATCGTTTTTTTTGGGGGTGGTTTAGTACTATATAAGATTTTCAGGCCAACTTTTTTTGCGGACACTACCTCCTCAAATAGAATAAATAATTTTTGAATAAGTTTGAAGAAAAAATTTTAGTTATTTGATGGTAAAATTTAACCATCCAAAATGCGTAGGCGGAAAAATGTTTATTTTAAAAACCAAAATAAATAATGTTAAAATATTCATCTCCGAAACTAACTCTTATGAGTATATTTGTAGATTATTATCTGGTTCCAATCCTGTTTTAACTGCATAAAACAAAAAATTGCATCCAAATCATGCATTTCCGGTCTGATNAGCAATTTCTGAAACTCACCAAAATTCTTGAAATTAAAAATAAGGGGAACTTTCAAGGGTCTGTTCCGATATTCCGCCGGCCAAAATGATACTTCCCCAAAATATTTTTGGTCTCTGTGCTTTAAAACACAGAAAAGCAGTTGGGGGTTAAGAACGGGCGCTTAATGACCAATCAGTGTCAATCGGCACTGTCTGAGTACACGGCTTAAGATTTCAGAACAACTTTAATTACTTTAATAATTGAGCAAAATTAATTTTTAGTTATAAAAAGAGACTCTAGTCGAATTCCACGGTCGTAATGCTAGTGTAATAAGGATAAATAATGCAAAATTCAAGGTTTTTTATACTTTTATTAACGATAAATTATTATGGTCCTCAAAAATCAAGGCTAAAAATAATGCTAGTCTTATAACGAGCGACCACTATAAATGATGTACTATATGATGTATTATATTTGGCAGACCATTAAAATTTATGGCGGAATCTACGTCGCGTAGTCAATGATACATACTTTTAGAGGAGGATATCACAAAAAAAAGAAAAAAATTTCTAGGAAAAAAATATGAAATGAGGCAAGTTTAAACATACCAAAACATCTTCAATTTCGGCAGTGCCCAAACGATGGCCAGAAATATTGATAACATCGTCCATTCGTCCAGTAATCGTTACGTAACCATCGGCATCTTTGATTCCACCGTCACCAGAAAAGTAGAATCCGGGGAAAGGCTAAAATAAAATATTTATAAATTAAATAAAGAAACTTTCTTCTTAAAAAATATGTTTATTTTCAATTCAAATTGTTTTTTTATGTGTTTTGCTTATTGCATCTTCAGAATGAGAACAAATCGAAAAATTTGAACAGAAACGTGTTTGGTGCGATAAAAAAATTTGACGAATCGGGCCTCAGTAAATTAATGCCCGATTCGCATTGTTTAGTTAATTGCAGTGCGAAATGGTTTTTTTAACAACATGTGCCCAGTACATTTATATTTTCCGGTCAAAAGCTGCCTCGGTTGAAAGTTCGAAGCAGGCTTGTAAAGAGATGCATCCCGATCGGATTTTCTATCCCCATTTTCCCCTATCTTTTGCTAAAACCTACACAAAAAAGGGATGGAAAACCCACGCAAAAGCCATCCCTTTTACAATCCTGGTTAGAAGGATTTAAATTTGAGCCCTAAAACTCATACAAAAAAAGCAAAAATATATCGTTCACTCATTATGTGGACAAGAACAATCTTTAGGTAGTATGATATAATTTATATCTGTATGTAGTTTCTCTGGAACCGACTTTTTCCAGTTTTGCAACTAAATTACCGGCAAACGGGAAATTCGTAAACATGACGCAAAAATTATTTCCTAAATGACACTATGTCAAAAGGGACTACGGTTAAAAATACTTTGGCTCACTTTTCCAGATTGATTTTTAAACATAAAAATATGTTGAAAAAAGTACAGAAAATTTTAAGCAAAAGTTTAGCTTAAGGGGTAATCCCGGCTCCTACAATTTTATGCAGTTACTAATGCATAAAATGCACCAATAATCAATTGTTTATGTTTTCTGAGAACGCATAAAACAACCCAAGATGACAACAAAAAAAATTTCGAAAATTTTGCGTTTTTATCGCATTTTTTTCTAAGTATTTTTCTCAAGAAATTATGTTCAAAAATAACGTTTGTGTCATTTGACCACTAAAACTTGTACAAAATATTTCGGTCTGACCGTAAGCCACCTTTCTCTTTTCAGTGTTTTCCCCAGCTTTCTTTGGCCTACTGGTCGAAAAAATCGAACACATTTTTTTTCGGAAATTTTCCATCGTGACCTGCAAAATTTCATATTTAGTTGGGGTCAAAATTGAAAAAAACCGGTCCTCCTCAGAAGTTTCCTGAATTTGTTTCGAGCTGCCGTTTACAAAAAATTTGAGTGAATTTTGAAATTTAACCTGGAGGAGATAGATTTTCGATGAAAAAAGTTCAAAAACCGGTATTTTGGAACTTGGTTTTTTACATATTCTAGAATGAATACTAGCACTTATCAGCAAAAGCGCTCCTCAGAAGTTTCAAAATAAAACCTGGAGGAGATAGATGTTTGCGTTTTGGCTTATGGGCTCTTGCCCTGCCGTGTAGTGTGAAGGTAGTGTGGGTCATGCCAAAATAAGTTATTGACACATGTTTACGCAAGATGAAGAGGCTTTCTACAAATCGTGGGAACTAAATCTGAATTATATCCTTGAAAACTCGTAAATGGCTCAATATTTTATCGGAATATGTCCAATTTAGGACCGTAGGATACCCTTATAGGGGTTACATATCTCGGGTTTTCAGAAATTTTCTTAAAATTTGGGACTTAACTAATTCGGGTAAAATATGACATGGAAATATTATTTTTTATTTTTAAAGTCAAGTTCGGCCAGGCGGCGCCTTCAAGTCCGTCAAACTAAAATCACATCTCCTCCCTGAGTTTTTCATCGGATCGTAAGAATTTGTTGTTGTCAAATGATCCTTCAGAAAATTATAGCTTAAATCTGACAGGAAAATTTTAAAATTTATTCCGGTTCGTGAGATAATTTTTTTATCTTCCAAAATAAAATAAATTCAAATTAAAAACGCCCAGAAAAAATTTTTTACGAAAAGAAATCAAGCCCAGCCCTGATTCTATCTCATAAACTAATTCAAATGTTTAATATCGAATGTGTAGTTATTTTAAAAATTGCTTTTGATTTTGGATTTGATAAAAGTATTTTTTTTTTGTTTTTCTACTATTATTACCTCGGTCGACATCATTAATTTGTATTATTTAAAGCATTTGTCTTTTGTATTTGCATGATCAATCTCTTGAAAAGGTTATGGAACTATAAAACGGAGTTTTGGAAACTGACTTACTCTCGGCATCAAAAAGTTTTTCAAAAGTACGAACGCGCGCGCAAAAATAAATTTTTGAAATTTGGGTATTTATCAAAGCAGCTTTCTAGCTGAATATTGGCCTGCTGAGTTGAGTTTGAACTCACCATATTCGTATAATCAAAAGATGTCAAAATAAATTGTTTGGTAGTCGCTTCTTTAGTAAACAATCCTCCTATAATTGAGTATTTTCATGAGTTTTTTGTATAAGAAATTGCCAAAAATTAAAAAAACGGCAAAAATCTCGGTTTGGTAAATTTACGAAATTTCAGAGGCATTCAGGGCGTGAAAGTATTCGGAAGGGAGATGATACCTCAATACAGATCAGATAACGATGACTCAGAGATATCCCCTATAGAATATACGACCTTTGATAGTCCGAATTAGACACTGGATTTTTACTTTTCTGATAATTAATCATTTTATTTTTTGAAACTTCCAAGTTTTCACATATTTAAGATCCATTTTAGTAAGCTCAAAACAACATATTTTTTGATATACCCAGACAACCAATTTCAATTTTTTTGATTATTTATGAGTATGATCAGCGGGAAAGGACTTTGATTTTTATAAATCTGGCATTCATTGTAAAATTTGAAATTTTTTTTTATTTCTGGAACGAATTAAAAAAATTATTCTACGAACCAGAATTGGAAATTTAAAAATATTTTCTTTCCTCTTGGTCAGATTAAAAGAAATTTTTCTGAGGATATTCTGCAAACAAAAAATTCTACAATCTTGATGGACAACTTCTAGGGAGGAAGTATGTCGATTTTAGTTTGACGGACTTTTGAAGGCGCCGCCTGGCCGACTTGACATTTAGAAAATAAGAAAATTTGAATATTTCCATTGTTATTTTTTACCCGAAACTTATAGTTATGGTCCCAACATTTTTAAGAAAATTCTGCCAAAACCGAACTTGCTACCCCCTTAAGTGCGTGCACTAGGCAACCAATTGATTAAGGTTCTGTTTTTTTAGATGCATCATATAACTCGGTGAGATAGCTCGAAGTGGCACATACGAATCTTTTTGAAATTTTGGGTCAGTATAATATCTTTTTAAACTACTGTCACTGCAGAGCCTGGTTTTTTCGATTTTCGGTTTTTTACTCGGTAATTATCGGTTTCTTGAAAACCCCACTAAGGATTTTTGTGAAAACGTTAGGGATCGGGTTCAAAAAAATCAAGGATTTCAAAAAAATTATCAAAAATGAAATTCGACCCCACTCTGGGGTCAAATTACACGTTTTTTGCTATCTTTTTAGGTATGTATTGTGAAATCGAATGAAAAACCTGGCATTTATGGCTAGAATTAAACAGAGAAATGAGATGAAATTGTCATAAATAAATTGACACCAAAAGGGTTCATATTACACGTTTTTTGTATCTTTAACTGGACTATTGAAATTAAATGAAAACCTGGTCATATAGCTATTAATTTCATAAAAAAATGTTGAATAAAATTGTCAAAAATGAAATTTGACACCAAAAGAGGGGTCATATTACACGTTTTTGTATCTTAAACTGGACTATGAAATTAAGATGAAAATCTGCGTGATCTGCTAGAATTCATAAGGAATGTGATAATCAACCTAAAAGATAGCAAAAACGTGTAATTGACCCCCGGGTGGGGTCGAATATTTTTTGAAAATTTTTATGAAATCCTTGATTTTTTTGAACCGATCCCGAAGTTTCACAAAATCCTTAGATGGGGTTTTCGAGAACGCTAATTTACGATAAATTACCGGTAAAAAACCGGAAATATCGAAAAAACCGGGCTTTGCAGTGACACGTAGTTTAAAAAGTCATATTATGACCCAAATTTCAAAAAGATCGTATGTGCCACTTCCGAGTAATCTCACCGAGTTATATGATGCATCTAAAAAAACAGACCTTTAAAACGCAAATATAAATTATTTACAAAAATAAGTATGGTGCTTGAAATTCTATAGACTTTCTTGAAGAATTTTTTTGAACAATTAAGATCACCTTATAATAAGTATCAGTGAACCTCTGGTGATTTCCATAAATACTCCTCGCCATTCCTGGCCATGGTTTTTTGAAACAAAGCGCTCCTTCAATTTTCATTCCTTTTCTCCACTCAATTTCCTTTCCCGTAGTCGGGTCACAAATCGCCGATTCAATTCCATAAAAGCATCTCATAGCCATTCCCGGTTTGATTTCTGCTCCCTTATCACTAGGTCTTGGTGTGACCAAATTTCCCCCTGTTTCGGTTTGCCACCATGTGTCAACTATATCTAGGGTTTCGCACGAAATTTCAGAGTTTCAAAATGATATTTAAAAAATGCAGAAGTGTTATGAAAGAAATTTCAGGGGATTATTTTTTATTTAAAAATTGTGAATTAAAATTTCATCTCAACTGATCAAATTTGTTTTTATAAACCACTTTGTCGACTGAGAAAAAAGTTGCTAATTTTAGTCACAAGATTTTTTTTCAGTCGGCAAAGTCTTGATTTCAAATGATTTTTTTTCAATTTTCGAACTCAAAATAAGAAAAACCTAATTTCCGTCCAAAATGCTTCTAATTTTTTTTTACTGAAGTACATTACTGTAGTTATTTAATAGTAAAAAATTATAAATATTAGAACTAGAAAAGTTCAAGTCGGATCTAATGAGTTTTTAAAGCTATATTCTGACCACCAAAT
>SCLH01002035.1:120587-144016 GCA_004367855.1 Oikopleura vanhoeffeni | reverse complement strand
TCTATTTAATGGAAAAAAGTATTTTTTTGTATTAAATAAAAATATTCAATGAGAAAAAAGTACATTTTTTTCGTAATTAAATAGAAATAATTTTTTTTTTGTACATTATCAAAAAATTTTCCGACCCTTTTTAGTTCAACTTGAATATGAATGGCCTTTTCCAAGCTTTTCAGACCATGGGCACTGGCCGGTTTGGCTTGCATTAAGCACTCCCTCCTTTACATTTTCACAAGCGTTCAATAAATGTTCCGTTTGATTAATTGTGTACAACTTTCAGGCCGTTACTCATAATAATGGCGCAACAAACAAATAAATGCTTAACCCTTGTGAAGCACAGAGCCACAATTGTGGGCTCCCAGCATAACCTTAAAATCATCGAAAAAGACAAAAAACTGGATCGAGGAATCTTTTGTTCAAAATACATTATAAAGAAATTCTAGATTCGGTTTTTTTCAAAGAAAATAATTGAATTTTTCTTACGACATGTTTTGTTCCGGCAATTACGGGGAGTTGATTTATCAGGATCTTTTGCCTATGGTTCACTTCCGTAAAAATTATTTCGGGAACTGGACATACAAAATTCAAATGTGAGATTAGCCAGGTTTTAGGAAAAGTGGGTTTTTGTGCATGCATAACAGTTTGAAATAAAAAAATTTATTGGTATCCTTGGGGCAGACCATTTTTCTTTAGGCAAGTGAAAATCATTAAATTTTCAACTTCAAAGTATCCCAATGAAAAAATTAGTTTTATTATAAAGTGAATTTAACGCAAATCAAACTTTGTCCAACAGTTGTACTTCACCCTTACATATTTACTCGAAATTAATAAAAAATGCCATTGTCTGCTTTTATAGGGAAAATAAAAACAAATTTCTATCAAAAATCATGACTTTTTTCAAATCAAAATTTTTTGACTAATTTATAAATTACTTTTTGATTTTATGAGACATAAATCAACCAGCAGACAAAACTATGACGTAGGGCCAGATCTTTGTGCATTCTGTTTTCGACAGAGATACAATTGTAAGAGACAAACGTGACCGTGGTACACGTGATATGGTACACCTTTGCTTTTCTCAACTAAAGTTTTTCTAGACTCAAAATTAAAAAATTCTAGAATAATGAAATGTCGAATGCCAACAAATATGACCTTTCAACTTCCTTATGCAGACAAAATTTAAAATTCCAACTGCCTTAAAGCTTTTCTGTGGAACAAACAATTCAAGAGTAGAGCCACACATTTGTGGCTCTGGTTGCCTTGGGCGGAACTTTTTTTTATATGCTCACAAAGGTTAATGATCTTTATTTGATTTTTGTGTACTTAATGCATAATTCAAGTCCGCCCTCTGGGCGACTTAATTAACATTAAGTACCACAAAGAGATAAATAAAGTTCATTAAGCATTATTCTACTTTTGGCAATCACTATGCATAACTAGACAACTTGTCCGACAAGAAAATGAATACTGGGTAACAAACTCAAAACCTTCTAAATTATAGAATGTGATACTTTAAGATTAAAAAATTTATAAAATTTTTAGACTTCCCATTTTAAAAATTTAAGTTCGGCAGAAGGTTTTTAAAATTTCTGAAGATTATAAACTGTGGCTTATGGTGGTTTGTAAAGTCATCGATTACGACACATTGATATTTAAGATCAGCCTTAATGACGTTTTAGCACCAAAAATAAGTTCATCCAATACTATTTCGAGAAAAACCAAACTAAATGTGTCAAAATGTCCATTTGCCACCTCCAAATTAAAAAATTAATTGCATTTTTTTTTGGCCTTTCTGATAGTGCGCTTTGAAGATGAATAGTGGCATGAATTTCTGCACATGAGGTCGGCCGTGATGAATATGCTTCAGTTAAAAATGTTACTTTTTTATGTTTGTAATAGCAAGATTCTTTGTTACTATTAAATAATTCGTTTCATAACATAAAAAGTTAAATCGTTTTTTTTTCAATTTCAAATCCATGTAAAATATATAGTAGTGATGTGGTGATTGGTCCCAAATAATATGATTTGTTAAAAAAAAAAAAACGAAAAATAGAGTGGACGCAACAGCGTCAATTATTTTAAATTTTTATATTTTTTCGGACTAATACCATGACAGAGAAAGCTCTGATGATGGATTACCAAATTTAACTTGGCCATTTATACACGAAGAAACAATCCAAGGACGCTTATTCTCAGTAGGCCCGAAAAAATTCCTCAAAATTATGACGGTTTTTTCAAGGTAGCGAAAAAAATCAAATCGGTGTTTGGCTGATGTGCCTCGAGGCTTTGTTATTTGGTATAACCAATTGGCGTTACCTTATTAACTCACACCTACTTCCTCGATGCACCGTGATGGCTACACTTCCAGTAAGCTCACCAATTGGGAGCTTGCCAAACAATTTCCTTTGCTTTTCAAAAGCAAAACCCGAGCTTTACAACTCACAATGTGACCAATTCGACATGGAAGAAAAATAGACGAAAAAAATTTTAATGGGCTGGCGGATGAGTATTTTCGGGCAAGTAGCGGTCCCCGGAATGTCCGGTAATTTTTTTGGTTGCATTAACAACTGGGCCACCTTCGGTTTATTTACGGGCCGATGTATATTTGTTGTATAATGGACATTATTAATGGGTTTAAACCAAAAAATCAGAATCAGGTCAAACTGAGCAATTATGTCTTCTCGACCAAATTGTATATAGGTCGAACAGGTTTTTTAAAATTATTTTATCGGACGTTCGGATCGTTGGTGGTTGAAGTATTTGTTTTGTGGCTTTTTTGAATCACTTTTATTTTCTTAAAATTTTGTTATTTGCCTGACATTTGTTCTAAACGTTCTTAATTTAAATTTTCTTTTTGATGGTTAAAACTTCAAAAATTAAGAGTTTTTTTAGCATTTTTTCTTGATAATTGTTTTTTTGGCAACTCAAATTGTTTTTTTTTGCAATTCAGAATTTTAAATATGGAAATCTTTATTTTTTTTGTCCGTTTAATATCTCATCATTTTCATTTACAAGTTTTTTTTGGTATTCATGAATTTAATATTTATAGAGCCAGGGTGGTGATTTCTCATCAGTTTATTTTGTATTTTTTTAAATTAAACTCGAATTTAAAACTTACCGTGCGATGGTATATAATTATCAAGAAGGTGGGTAAAATATCTTGAAAGACAAGATAATGGGTATGGCAATCATTAGGTTCAAGAGATGTTTTATTCAAAAATCACAAAAAAGTGAATATCGAGTAGTTTTTTTTCAAAATTTATATTAAAACAAAATGGACAGCTTGGATTAGATTTCAGTGTGGTTCGAGATGTAAACAAAACAGTCGGATTAAAAAAATGATTATGAGATGTTTTAAAATTTTATAAACCGAATACCTGTTAGATCATTGTCATGATTTTTTAAAAACATTCCCTTACAAATGATATGAGTAGGTTTTTTCAAACTTTATAAAACAATTCTGTTAGAATCATTGTTGAGGATTTTAAAAAATCTTTAAAAAATGATAGTGAAGTATATTTTTTCAAATTTTATTTAAAACAAATAAGTCTGGTTTACTATCATTGTTCGAGGAATATTTCAAAAAAATCATTAAAAATGAACATCAACAAATTTTCGGGTTTTTCAAAATAATTACCCGTACGTGAGTGGTAAATATCACTCAGTAGTTGTATGACAATAAGTGTTATCATAAGCGTTATGCATAAATAGAGACAATTCCCTGCTTTCTTTTTGGATCGAATAGTAACACGTTTTTGGAGATTATTATAGATAAAGTAATAGTCTTTGAACAATTATGGTGAGTTTGTCTTTTTGCAAACAACAAACCTGGTCAGGAGCTAGAATAGCCAATATCGTGACGCAGGCATTCAGGTGTACGCCTCGCGAGTGTTAGCGGCGTGTGTCTGTGGGTGTAGGTGACATGGTCCCATGGTACCAGAAACCGCCTTCCATTGAATAATTTGAGTAAATTAAAGCTTGAGGTGTGAAAATAAACTTTTACGGATAACAATATTCTTGATGAGGAAGCAGGTAAAAAAGAAAGTTAACACAGAACTATTTTTTAAAGACCTCGTTCTGAAAAAATGAAGAACTAATTTAATGTTATTGGTTGATGAAGAGAATAAGTTAAAAATTATTACGTTTATTATTTCCGTCTTGGTTTTTAAAGTTTATTCCAGATCCAATGCATGCAGCTTGTTTTAATTAAAGATTTTCATCAGCCGAAATATGATTTTTTTGGCACTGATGGAGGGCCCGCTAACTGAGGGCCCGAACATCAATAAAGTGATAACCTGAAGGCAGGTGTCCAGTTTAATCGAAATAATCTTGTTGCACCTCAAAGCTAAACTACGCAATTTTTTACCCGAGAATAACTCTAGGAAGGTTTACCAGACTACGCTAATCACACAAAACCATGCTCCCTATGATGATTAAGGCTAAAATTTGTTGTCTAATTCGATACAAAAAATAAATCTTTTTGGTGATGCTGCTGCAATAACCCCAAAACGATTTATAATTGTATAATATTATGACCTTGTTGTCTATCTATACGCAAAATATGCGCTTGAATGCATTTAAATTGTTTTTATAAATTATTTAAACTAATTGTTCATTGGTGGGGAATCACCCTTTTTGTTTTCGTGAGTTATCTTTCTGAAGTCACAGAAATTTCCTTCTAAATTAATTTATTTAATTACTAGTACACGCGAAATTTTTGCGCTAACAAGTCCATCTAATGAGCTATTAAACTAGCTTCTTTTATAACCTCCACCGTGGTGGTAATTAAGTTGCCAGTATTCAAACAACAAAAATATATGGATTTTGTCAATCCTCTCCTGGTGAATCCAAAAAACTATGATATAAAGGCAAAAGATTTTTTGCACAAACTGCACCTGGGCCAAAACACTGAGTGTGCTCATCTGGCAGTTGAAATTTTGCGTTTTCCCCTAGAGAATTCCTCGCGTATTATTTTACCAAGATTATAATGAGAAATAAAGCAGCGGCCTTTTGGGCCTGCCGGTGTTCCAGAATAAATTGAAATATTGCAAGGAGTGTTTTGAACTATAAATATATTATTTCCAACAAGTAAAATTATGTTTCTTTCATATCAATTTTTATAATAAAATCAATCAAAAGATTAGTTTTTTATTTCAATGACCGCAAACTCTGTTTTCAAATGAAAATTAGCAAGAGAACGCCCTGTTTTTTGTGCCATCAACCGACAACAAATAACGCATGGCACAAAATAACGAACCTCTGGAAGAAATACTTTTTGCCACGACTTTTTTGTTGCAAAATATTGTATCATTTATCTAGCCTACAATACTAAATTTGGCAAGCCTTTAAGATGACGTGGAAATCAGCAAGGTTAAATTTATTTTTACATTTCAAAATTAGTCTTTTTTTTAAAGCATGATTTTTGAACAATAATCTTGGGAACTTTAGACTTTCAAAAAATTAACAGAAAATTTTCAGGAAATTGTGAAAACCTACTACCGTAATTATGGGTTTTGTTCTGAAGCGGTTTCAAGCCTTATCATGCGCTATATACATACGATTTGGTTCTATCACAATAATAACTACATCCTACGGCAAATATATTTCCACCGCTCGGAAACCAAACTTTGACGACTAGTTAATGGTTGGCCATTCAAAGATAGGGGAGCACCTCATGAGGAATTTTCAAATTTTGAAAAAAAAAATGATTGGGATAGTGTTCAGCCATCAAAAATAAGGGGCAGAGGCCAAAAATTTGAGGTCAGTTCACGTGACCAATTCTTTTTTTTATTTAATCGTGAATAGAAAAAAACTCGTTAAACTGGTGGGACAAGTAGAAGAATAAACGAGTCAATGTAACAGTAAATCTGAAAACATGATTTGAAATTCTCTTGAACATTCTACATGCCCCCTTTTTTTTTCTTTTCCCGAATTTTCGATCCTAGGGAGCGAAAGAGAGCAAATCGTCCAATTGACGACATTGATCACTGTAAGGACACAACGTGTTGTTCAGAGTCCCTTTCTATTTTTGTCATTTGTGACAAATGTCTTGAGAATCATTTTTGCAAAATTTGAAGAAAGTTCTATTACATATTTCCTTGATTTTATGAATTTTTTTGTGAAAATTTTGAAATTATAAGACCTTTTTTTCATTTGTCGCTAATATACTAAACTGGTTGAGTCAGTCTTATAAGACAGACAGGTAAATCAAATTGGGCCACATTTGATGAATTCTTACAATCTCTAAATTAATGTCTACATGCCCCTTTTTTTTCCTTTTCCCCGAATTTCGATCTAGGGAGGCGCAAGAGAAGCAAATCGTCAAAATTGACGAAATTGATCACTGTTAAAGGACACAAACTGTTTGTCAGAGTCCTTTTCTATTTTTGTCATTGGTTGACAAATGACTTGAAGGATCATGTGTGGCCAAATTTGAGGGTCATAATTACATATTTCCTGGGTTTTTAATGGAATTTTTTAGTAAAACCTTTAATAAAATTTTTTTGACCGTTTTGTTTATTTTTTGCTATAAAACTCTAAGCAAAAATTGCCAGATTTTGATTAAAATTAATTTAATTAAACCCAATTAATGACTCCGAGGAACAAATAGTATTTCTAGACAGTTGTAATAACGGGTTACAGGGGTTCAGGATAAACCTGGTCTTCAGCAGATTAACCCTTTGAAAATTTTTGCATAAGATTAACGCCCTACGGCGCACGGGTTGATAAGCTCTCTCTGTTGTTTCTGAAGTTTAAATAATCAACTTCAAACTCATGAATAAATTAAAAAATGATAGGTTAAATATTTTTGAAGGGTTTGTTTCGAGAATTTATATAATATTAAGTTTTTAAATTTCAAAAATTGTTTTTTTCTAACGTTTCGGTTTATTTCCATTATACAAGAGTGAAGAGAATTTAATACAGATTCATCGAAAATATTTTGTTACAAAAGCAAATTTAGCAAATCGGAGCCTGATGAGTTTCGCAACATCAATAACAATTTTAAAGTAAGTCTTGAAACATGGCCACAAAAAAAAATTTCAACAGAATGAGAAAATAATATCGTATTCAATTTTTGACTTATTTCAACATTTTTTATTGCCCAAAACGGTCAGAATTAATTTTGAAATTTAAGGCACCCGTCGCAAGCTTGATGATGGAAGGGACTTTTTCTGGGACTCCTCGTCCAGAACAATAGTCAAAACATTGAGCGGAATTATTGGAAAACAATAAACTCCGACAGTCCGATACGGTGATCGAAGAAGAAAGCGTCGTCGAAGACAAGGGTAAAAACATTTATTTGGAACTGGCTTTTTATCATTTAATATCCCTTGGATCTATTTGACCATTGCAAGAATGATATTAAAGTGATATATTTATTTCTCTAGCAAAATGTCATTGTTATTGGTTAATCTGCACCAGTTTAAATGAATTCAAATTGGTTTTGCAGGTTAATTAATTTGCAATAAATCCGGTTATTGCCCAAAATTTAAATTTCAAAAAAGCTTTGTTTTTTTTTAATCTTTTCAAACTAAAAATGTGTACAAAGTGGCTTAGGCATTAACGGACTAGGTTTGATGTGAGGGTTTTTTTTTATTTTTTAAAAAATATTCCAAAGGTGGAAATAATAAAATTTAAACCATAATGGCCTATTTTTTTCGTTTAAAGGCGCTTTCCTTTCGAATCCTTTTTGATTTATCAATTTTTACAAGAAAAATGATTAATTTCAGAAGAGTCGAAACTTTTTGAATGATAATGAAAATTGATGTATCAAGGTGGATCAATCAGATTCAAAATTTTGGAAACACTCACATGATCTTCATTCAGTTCTTTACAATCAAAATGACGTAACATCTCACTGATTACTTTGTCGAAAAACGAGCAAAGAAGAAAATTCGAAAAGATCTGATTATGCAGAAGTCCCTGGCCCAACTTTCCGAAGCAGGGTTCTGTTATTTTAATTCTGAGCATACAAGTATTTATTATAAATTCCAAAAAACTGGCTGTTTGAACAAAACCTGAACTTAAAACTTCATATCGACCTTAGAATTCTCCCAAATATACACATTGTGGACCTGAAAACGGAAAAGTAAATTGTGTCCGAAGTATTCCACATGTTGAAGTCAATATTTGAATTTTACGAAAATTATGTTATGTGGATTATACGGAAATTCGACAATGAAAACAAAAACACCTTCAAATTGCATGACGGACCTGAAGGTCATTTTGGTTTTCAGTGTTTTTTCTTGAATTGACCGCTCAAGCGAAAAATGTATAGACATGTCATCGATGCAAGTTGTGTACGCTGGAGCATGAGTTTCCAGTCATATATATCCTGAACTTTATTTATTTTTTTCATGGATCATCAAAACAACTGCAAGCAAAATTCCGTTTTCTATCTTCAAGAAAGTTTATATTCAAAGTAACATAGATCTGTTTTGATAGTTATAATATTTATTAAATTTATTCAGGGGCAAATTCCTGAAAAGACTGTGGACCACTATCCTTGTGCCATAGCGGAAAATTTATTTGCTGGGTGAAGGATGCCACATTTGACAAGTTTCAAGTATAAGCGCTTCGATCAATGAGGCTTATCCCGATTGCGCCACAAAAGAAAATGTTAGTCAATGTCCAATAAATTTAGTAGACGGGAGAGTTTTCCTCTGGAATCCTAGAGTAATCCAATGTCGAGCACATCCTCATCAACCAGAGAAACCGATTGAAACGTTTCAATTGTTCCGCGAGGGCATCAAAAACTCCTCAAATTTTGAAACTGATTTATTTCATCCAATAAAATAAACAAGCATAACACACTTAAAAGACCTGTCCATCAGTTTTGAAATTATTTTTTCTATCAAATCCGCCTATTGCTTAGAGTTTTATACGGCAAAAATTAAAATAAACGGTCAAAAATTTTTTTGTAAGTTTTACTAAAAAATTCATAAAACGCAGGAAAATATGTAATATGACTTCTCAAAATTTTGCAAAAATAATCCCCTCAAGTCATTTGTCAACATCGACAAAAATATCAAAGACTCTGACATAGTTGTGTCCTACTAGTGGATTTAATTCGTCCGATTATGACGGATTTGCTCTCTTTGCACTCCCCTAGATCAAAATTAAAAAAAAAACGACATACAGGAGGGTACTAGAAAAATTCTATAGAGACCGGTAATCCAGGCTATCAAAAGTGTCATTTATCACCCGTCTGTCTTATAGACCTGACCACCAGTTATATCAGCAAAAATAAAAATAAACGGTCAAAATTTTTAAGTTTTACTAAACAATTCAATAAAACCCAGGAAAATATGGTAATATGACCCTCAAATTTTGCACACAACTGATGCCTCAAGTCATTCGTGTGCAACAAGTGAACAAAAATATAAAAAGACTCTGACAACAGTTTGTGTCCTTACAGTGATCAATTCGTCAATTTTGACGATTTTGCCTCTCTTGCGCTCCCTAGATTCGAAATGGTCCGGGAACAAGAAAAAAAGGGGCATGGTAGACATGTAAATAGAGATTGTAATTGAACATCATCAAAATGTGTCAATTTATTAACCCTTGTCTGTCTTATAGACTGACCACCAGTTATATGCAAAACATAAAAATAAACGGTAAAAAATTTTTTAAAAGTTTTACTAAAAACATTCAATAAAAACCAGGAAATAGGTTTAATATGTGACCCTCAAATTGCAAAACATGATCCTCAAGTCCATTTGTCCAACAATGACAAAATATAAAGACCTCTGACACCAGTTAGTTGTCCCTTAACAGTGATCAATTCGTCATTTTGACGAATTTTGCTCTCTTGCCGCTCCTAGATCGAAATTCGGGAAAAAGAAAAAGAAGGGGCCAATGGTAGAATGTTTCAAGAAGATTTCAAAATATGTTTTCAGAATTTAACTTTTACTATGACTCGTTTATTTCTTTCAGCTGTTCCCAACCAGTTTACGGATTTTTTCTATCATCGATAATAAAAAAATAATTCTGGTCACGTGACTGACCTTCAAATTTTGGCTTCTGCCCCCTTATTTTGATGCTGAAACACTATCACACACTGCATTTTTTGTTGTTAGAAAAATTTTGAAAACAATTCCGTCATGAAGGTGCTCCCTAATCTTTGGGCAGATCAACCCAATAGTACAAATATCTTTTCCCACCTGAGTCCCATCTTAACAAATGCTTACTATCTCTATAGCGCGTGTTGCCGCAATCTCACTAAATGTTGTCTTAGTGGGATGTTTTAAGTATGATTACAGGCAAGGGTGCTTGATATTGGGGACACCAAGTCGATCGGTGTGGTAATCACTCAAAGCAATCAATAAGAACATCACTGTGACAACATTAGTGGGATTCGAAAAACGGCGCTTATAAGATAGTAAGCATTTTTACAGACTGGACCTTAGATTGAGACTAAAGAAGGGTATGTTTGGATTCCCCATTAATAGTTCAAAAGATGAAAATTCTAAGTGTTTTTTCCCGGGATTATAAAAACAAAAATAATTTTTCTTAATTTAAACTCAAAAAGCACAAGATTGTCCTAACCGCGACGGTTTTTTTGATATCGTCAATAATTATTAAAACATGAACTAACTTAATTTTTTCATGTCTTTTCAGTTCCCGTTAATTCATTTGATCGCAGCAAGCATCGTAGAGACTGTTAAAATTAAAAACTCCTCCAATTTCTCAGTCTTCACCCCATTGACTAATAGCATACAAATCGTTTTCAAAGTTGGAAAACATTTGGGAAACTTTTAAGCGCACCTAAGTCAAAATTCAATTTGAGCGTGGTTGGTCCGGGTCGCAAACTCGAGTTTTTCAAATGTCTTCACAAGAAAAAGATTAAACAAAAACATTTCTTGATGTTGCGCCAGAATAAAAAAAAGTTTTTTAACTGATTTTATTGATAATTTTTTACTGGCCTTCAGAGTAGGGTGGAAATTCGATTCGAAAAGTAGACAATTTTCGGTGCGTTGGACGTGAAGTAGTTTCCTCAAGGGAAGCGTATTTTTTTTATAGTTTATAGCAATTTTTTTTTGAAAAACGATCTTGTCTGGAGGGCTATCAAAAAGTGGAAAGCTTGAAACTGAAATCAAAGAAATTTTGAATCGTGTTTAATTCACTAAAAAATTATTCGGAAACTGTCGGAAATAGCATTCCCACCCCTACTTTAGAGTTTGTAAGCCAAAAATTTAAAAAAGCTGAAAATAAAGAAATTCTTTTTGCCGTTTTTTGAATAATTTAATTTTCTATTATGTTATTTTTTCCGAGATTTCCGTGAAAATTTCTTAAATCACACAAACTTTTGCTGCACAACTTTTCCAATAAAAATGAATCTTTAATATTTTAAATTGGACATTGAAAAAAAATTTAGATTTTTTTAACCTTTCTTTGCGAGTACATGTTCGACAAAGTCCCAGGAATCACTTTCTGAATCGTATTGTGGTTATATTTAGCGGCCAATTTCCTTTTGGGCAAATGATGGCGGCAAATTGTCAAACTTATTTATTGCATATTCAAGTTCTTTTAGATGTATAAAAAGAGGGTTAACAGTCACCAAAAAATGCTATCGCCTAAATCGACCCGTTCGAAACTTAAAATACACGATTATTATTCTTCTGAAGGGAAACACGGGTAATATTTTTAAATAAACTTGTTAATAAAAAAAAGTTTAACAAAATAAAATTAGGCTAAAACATGCGTTTTTTCTGTTTGAAAAATGTTTTTGGTAACAATGTTGAGAAAAACATTACTATGATTAAGCCCCTGCCAGGAAACATATCCTTTCATCAACGGCACTTACCATCCTCTTAAACGTTCACTTATCTCTAATAGCGTGTGTTCGAATCCCACTAACTGTTGTCCTTAGTGATTTGTCTGTGAAGTATGATTATAAGGCAAAGGTTGCTTGCATATTGGGACCGCTAATGTGGAGTGGAGTCCTAATCAACTCAAGCAATCACTAAGACACTAATTTAGACACCATTAGTGGGATGCAAACTCGCACAGTGGGGCGAGTCTATAGTCCTAAGAGGATAGTAAAAATCGTTTTTGGAAGATGGTGTTTCTGTTGGTAAGGATATATGTTGTTTAGTAAATTAAAAAATCTAACAAAAGAGAATGTTAGTGGCAAAATAAAAATAAAAACTTGTGGCATGCCATGGCAATTGTAATCCATATTCCGTTCAAAGCAATTTGAACTTGTTTCTCGGAGTAGAATCGGGAACTCGGATCGGTGGCTCGAAAAAAAAATAGGATCGATCTGGATAACCGATCGATCCAAATTGTGCCGAACCCTGATGCAATCACATAATGTGTGTCATCGACATAATGTCACATTGGCGTTTCTGTGAAAATTGCAAAACTATTAGATATTAATCATCGGTTTGAAAGCTAACTGTAGTTCATTTCAAAATAAGCAAATATGATTCAGTTGCGTAAAAAAGTTTGTTTTGACTTATTTTTTGTTGATTCAATTTTTTGAACTGCTCCTTTGCGACAGCCCATTTTGGTTATTAGCCAATCGCCTGATTTGGACCCCAAATACGGCCACTCTTTCTCCAGGAGTCAACCACATGCTAATAGAACCCAGCGGCCCATTTTTTCGGGCGGTGGCAATTCAAATTTCGGCATATGTAAAAATTTTACCTTCCATTTGGAAAAATTGCTGAAAACAAATTTAGAATGTTAAACCATATCGATGAATAACTAGCCATTCGACTTATATGATGTCAAGGTTTTAAGAAATGTTTTCTCGAACAGCCTAAAGTAAAAGTAAGAACGACCAAATTTAATTTGCTTTACAGGGGTCTTGCTTAAGGGGGTGATCGTCGCATTTTAAGGGTTTTTTTTTCAAAATGGCCAATGTCAACTAGGTACAATTGTTGGTCCAAGTATAACCTCTCTTATATATTTAAACAAACATCTTGCATCCCTAACAAAAGTCGGAAGTGACGGATCCGTGTTGATGCAGAACCGTGCTTTTACAAGTGACCATATAAATTATTTTACAATGTAATCTCTCCCTGGTTTTTCGATACAACTCACCAAAGATCACCAAAAAAACAGTAATTTTTTCACTGTAGTTTTTACCATAGGTCAAAATATTGGTTTTTGGTGATTCTAAACGTCGCAAATCGACACCCATTTGACAGGAAAAAAACTGCGACTCGATAATCTGCTCCATAATCTGTGACGTTAATTTAATCATAACGTCAGTGTTGTAGCTTTAAAAAACCCAGGGAGGAAGATACATTTATTGAAAATAATAATTCCGTCATTTTGTAAGCACGATCTGAATCAGACGAGCCATCCGTCCACTTCCGATTTTTTTTTTAGGATGCAAAGATTATGTTTAAATATATCAGTGAGAGGTCATATTTGGTCAACAAATTTGTACTTGTGCGACACATGCAGCCTATGAAAAAACCTTTAAAATGCGAACCGACCATCCCCTTGTTAATTATCACTTTCAGTACATTTTTTTAAATTGTTCGCAATAATTATCGGCTGTAATAATGGTCGAAAGCCGATTGCTTTAAAATTTTTTACAACGAAAAAAAATTAGTATTTGAAAAAATGAAGTGAAAAAATGCCCTGAGTCATAATTGAGCAATGCAAAATCAGGTGCTAAGCTGCAAATTTCCTCTAAACGTTCATTTTCAAACCTACGCGCACATTTATAAGTGGCTGGTCTTTAACCAATATGTTTTTTTTTGAATTCTGCTCTAAATTTAAATTGCAGCAATTAGAACTGAAAAATATAAGTATTTTCAAAAAATCGCAATTTTTTTGAAATAATAAATAATATTAACATTTTTCAAGTTGTGATAATTTTTTTTTTGCAATCAAGTTTTCCAAGTTAGGAATAAAATCTAATTTATTCACAGCTATTTTATTTTCAAATCAGCTAGAATAGACCACCGCCGTTAAATAAATTAACTCTCAATTAACACAAATCAACACAAATCAAATTAGTTTGGAAACATTTTTTGCAATTCGATTGACAAATTTCCAAAGATTTTTACTTTTGAAATAAAATATATTTAAATATTTATCTGCCAAACCAATTCTGACTGTTAAAAAAATCCTTATCTGCTATTGATAAATATTAATCGATCAGCTTTCTCTGATTAGAAGAGAAATTACTTCAAATCAGAAACATATATGACATTTGATATCTCGCACCAAAAAAAACATTTATATTATAGAAGGCAGAATGTATTTGTCAACTCAGCCTAAGTGTTATTTTTCTAAAACTGAAATATAAACTAATCCTGAAAATGCTAAATAAACGCAAACGTCGATTGAATAAATTTTTGATTAATAATTTTTTTTAAATAATACGTAAGTATTAATTTTATTACCCTAATTGCATCGGTTCTCTTTTTCGCAAAGCAGTGGAAAATCAGTACATCATTTAAAGGTTTGTATTCCCATGGGGGTGAATCTCTTCCTTCAGATAAACTTGAGTATTGTTGCTGACCTTGTGCATCTTGACACAACTTTGACAGCAGGATCTTTAAAAAATAACAGCTTCATATTTTTCAACAAAGAAATAAATTTTAGAATTTACTAAAATTTCTCAATTTTCAAGGGAATTGTTTGTTTGATTCAGTCAGTTATTTACCGTTATTAAAAATTCAGCAGAGTCTAATAGCAAATTGTAGAATTATTAATTATCAAGTGCCAAAAATGGATGAATCAAGGTCATAGTCAGAGCTAAGTCGAGAAATAAATCTTAATCAGCATATCCTGAATCAGAATTCTGATTGAACCAATTATTTGCGTGTTCGCGACTTCAACGTTTACAACTATCGTAATTCGTAATTCACTTTATTTAAAAACTTTAAACTAAAATTCCTGATCATTTAGAAGAACGTTCGACTCTTTATGAAATTTTGTAAAATTGCATGAATTCACAAATTTTTACAAATAGCACAATCCTGAAAATTTTTGGTACGCGCACCTTTTAGATGATTGACATAAAATAAAGTAAAATAATCAATCAAATATTATAACTATAGGCGTTAGTTAGAGCTGTGACTATATTCTCTTAATCTGTAGAATTCGGTGTCTCAAAATAAAGTTCGACCATTTTGGAAAATTTTTGGGGTCTGAAAAAAGCCATTTTCTGATTCATTTCTAACAGGCATTTGCAAATTTTTAAATGAAACTTCGAGTCTAGATGGTCACAATTTGATACAGAAAATCATGAAAATATGACGTCACAGCTCTAAAGCTTCACGCCTAAAGTTATATAGATTTTTGGATATAATCACAGGCCGCTAATAGCCACGTTTCAAATTGAATTTTCTTAAATACAGAAATGCCATACAAACAGCGTCATCACTGCTACAAGCGAGCTTCGCGTGGTAAATTATTGAAACCATTCAGGTTTGCTATTAATAACACATGACACAAAAGTGAATACTTTTGGAAAGAGGTTATCCAATTGTAGACCCAAGAAGAATCGTCATTTAACTCCCGTAGTGGCCGAGACAATCTCTGGACGCCGTGTGTCCTTATGGCGCCATCGATGGCGCAAGCGCTTGAATTGAGCATGTATAACAACAAGAACATTCATTATCAACATAATATCTTTTTCAATCGATATCATATTATTCAAAAAGATTCCTCTACAGTCCTATAAAAACAATTTGTTAAGATAAAAAATTAATGAAAAAGATATCAAATGTTAAATAAGAAGAATTTAACAACTCATTTTTGCCGATTCTTAGAAACAAGTGCATAAATAACACGAATTTAAGGTTAATTTGACATTTTTTCATATTCCCAAATATTAAACGCCACCAATTTGGGTAATTGACTCCTGCAAAAAAATGGAATGTTTTCATCCACCCATCTCATGTAAAATAATGATGCTTTAACAACATGGAGTATCCTCGCGCATGAAAAATACTTAATCAATCTTCTCGATTCTTTCTTGGCCATGCATTATTATGGTTAATCAGGTTTCCCGGAAGTTTTGAAACTTTTTAGAAATGCTCTATTTAAGCCGGAGGCCCAATTTTAAAATGCAAAAGTCTTAGAAAATTCCTGAAGATTCTTTTAAGCGGGTGGATTTGAGTAATTTTCAAGCAAAGGCAATTAACAGTAATTTGAAAAAGTACTCAAGATTACGTCAAAAAAAATTCCAGGGTCAACCTTCCAAACACGTTTTTTAAGACCCATTTTCTCATTACATCAAAGTCCGAATAAAAACCAAACGTGACGAAATAATTAAAAAAATAAAAGGTTCGAAATATGGTCATACATAAATCCTTATTTTCGAAAAATAAGATCACGTGAACGTGGTTTTTGAAAATAATTATTATGTTCAAACTCTTAAAAATTATGTGTTTTGCCCAAAAATTTTTTCGGCGTAATTTGATTCACTTATTTGTTAACTTTCATCAAACCCTTCTTCCTAATTTTGAAGGTCACGTGAATCGTTTTCCGGTCTTTGGGTGATAGAAGAAAAAAGTCCTTAAAAACTTTTAAAGAACGCACTTCCACTTCTTTCAAAAAATTGATTTAAGTAATTTTTCTAATACTTACACCAAAAGGAAGTCCCTTGAGAATTCTTTTTTGGTTTCCGCTCAAAGGCTTTTTTGATGATTTAAATGTTTTTTTGCAAAAATTAAAGTACTGTTATAACAGTAAAAATTTTCGAACAATAAAAAAACCAGCAACAAAAACGTCATTATTCATTCAATAGCTCGAATCGATCACCTTTGTAAATTTTTCATTCATAGCATGATCAAGGGGTTCTAAATTGCGAATTTAACGGCAATTGCGCCTTCGAAATGGCGCAAAAGACACTACGGGAGTTTAAAGCTTATTGTTACTCAGTCAATGACGACAGGTCATAGCAAAAAACATTAAGTCCTCGTTTCAAAAATTTCAACAATATATTTTTGGTGAATATTTTATGCCTAAACATTTTTTTGCGCGGTTATAAAACGGTCCCAAATTATTTTGAGGGAATACGGAACTGCAAAACAGATCTTGCTAAAAATTTGGGAGAATAGTTAATAGGGAGAAAAAAATTAAGAATGTCCCTGGAACCTCAGATCTCTAAGAGCAATCCTGTTTCAACTACTGGGCGGCCACCAACAGTGAATAATATTTCATCGCTTAAAATGCTTTTGTTAGGGTTTTATGACTGTTTAGTTTCAAATAGCTTTTTTGTTATTCCTGCGTATAATAGATATTTTCAAGAATTCTCGCTGAAGCCCTTTATCGGTAGATTACGTGAGCTTCTAGAAAGCTTGAGGTCAATTTCATAATTTTTTGGCCCAAGTTGAAATATTTTCCCAATCCGTATTACAAATTTCTTTACCTTTACCATGTTCATTGCAATTTATAAAACTAAAACGCTGTATAAATTATGTTAGTTTTTCCAATTTATTAACCTTTTATTATATTTGAAGAAATGATAAACCGTGAAAAAACTTATTAAGTTTTAACTTAATAAATAGACAGATTAAATAAAATTCAATAATCGACTAATCAGAGAAAAAAGTCCAAAGGGACAAGCTATGGACAAACTGGTCAAAGTTCGTGAACTCAAACGATTTGGAACAACCAAAATACTTTCAATTATTTACTTTAATAAAATCACGAACCTTTGACCAATTTCCAAAACTTACACGTAGCGTTGGCCGCCCTCAGTCCCTCAAGAGTTTATTAAGAACGACAACAATACATCTTAAGAAATGCAATTTGGTGTACTCAACCAAAATTAGGTATGACCGACCTATTTTCAAAAATCGCCGGCCCCAATTCGCCGAATTTTGTCGAAATTTGCAGAAAACAACCTACGCAATTTACGATTTTTTAGCTAAAATACTTCTGTGCGAATATCGCCGATGTGTTCAAATATTGTCGAATTTGCCAAATATCGCCGAATTTTTTTGAGATTTAATCTCAAATTAAACTTTTGAGCGTCATAAATGACGTCCATTTTTAGGAATTGACTTTCCCAAATCCAAATCCTTTCAATTTTTTATTGATGGCATAAATAGAGTAATTTAGTTTGAAGCATTTTGGGTGATTTACTTCAATAACGAATCTATTGTTGAAAACCTCCTTATACCATCAAAATTGTTGACATATGCAGTCATTACGAACGCCCTACCGCGTTTTTCATTTTTTGAACAAAAATTTTCAATTTCTTTTCCCACCTACGCGAAATTTTTTGGCAAATTTTGAACCGCAAATATGGACTATTTGTTCATGCAATTTCAGGAAAGCTGGTGAATTGCATTTAAAAAACCAATTTGTTCTCGGAATTTCAAATCAAAACAATTGGATATGCAGTAATTTTTTTGACGCATCTTGTAGGCAATATTTCCTGGTCAATTATAGAACGAAAATTGTTATTTGGCCTAGCTCTTTAATTTGTGTCTTTAAAACCAAAATTACTGGAATTGCCCCTTGAATAATATCCCAAACTCATGAGTCATATTTTAAATGACCCAAAATTATCTCAGAAAATTAAAAAAAAACCGATTTTAGAAGGAAAAACTTGTTTTGACAAACCCGACCAAGATGTTTTAACAGCATGAATTGATCGTATTTATTTAATAAATGACAAACTTTGACATGTTCCAAAATTTTTCCTTCTTGATTTTTTGTTCGAATTGAAATAATTACTCGGTTTGAATACTCAAATATGATGTATTATATTCGCAATAGTGAGTTTGCAGTACGAAAAAGCAAGAAAGATTACTTTCACAGTTATAATAAGCGGTCACAGCTCAAGTCATCAGAGAACTGTACCCGTCCATTTAAATTAATTAAATTAATTTTTAATTAGTTATTAATTAGTTTAATCACGAAAGATCCCACTGTACCACTCGACTTTTGCTGCAACGAACAAATCGAATATACTTAAAATCTGTGGGAAAACAAATGTGAGCCCGAATCCCAAAAACCTTCGAAAACCTTAAAAACTAGGTTAGAAATAAATTTCCAATAAATCTATCCGCCGAATATGTCGGGAAATTCACCAGAGTTCGAAAACCCATTTTTTCCAACGAGCCCTAATCGCAATTTCATTTGCTTAATCGGTAGGTTTTAATTGAAAAACTCAAAAATTGGAACTACTTTTAGTAAAACATCTCTTTCCTAAAAGATTTGGGAAACTTAGAAAACCGATGGTCATTTTTTGGCTGGGCCGCCGCCAGTGGGCGGGTAAAATCGCCCCGCTATGCAAATAAAGATTGAATTGCACTCCCATTTCCTACTGCGGCGGATAATCCCGGGTGCAAATTTTGCGAACCTGATCGGAATCGAAACTTGATCGGATCGCATCAAAGTCGATCGATCAAGTAATTTGTCGAACTTTAGATCGGAAAAAATCGGTTTCTAAAACGCCCGAAGAATTAAATGGCTGGAAATCTTAGAGTATACATTTTTTAATCGATTTTTTGATGCATTTAATTTTTGCTTAAGGAAGCGCGTAGGTGAAAATCGAAGCCCTGGTGGAAACTGAATTGCAAGTTTACTCATATCAATATTTTTGAAATATGTTATATTCAGATAATAATTTTTTTATTTAAGTTGGTAGCTTTCTACTTTATTTGTAGCGAAAATTAAAACTATTGTTTGCATGGACGATTTTAAATAGAATAGGTTTATTCGAAATTGGTGGGATACTTTCACGCCGTCATATTTTAAAATAGAGAAAACGAAAAAAAAAAAAAATAAACTTTGGACCTTTCAATTCTATGGTACGCAAAAAAAGTATCGAAAAAGAAGTCCTAATTAATCAAATGGGATCAACTGTGAACTTCAAAATTTCGGGAGCCAAAGTTTTTTTCGCTGATATAGTCCCAAAATTTTTTTTCAAAAATAAACGAATCTCACATACGGTATGTGAACCATACCTAACTGATTGTTGTACGCAAGTTACTCTAAATCCCTTCAGTTTTGTCTTAGTTTTTCTCCATCCCTTGGTGTTTTTTCCGGTTACAAACAGCATTTCCAGTGATATTTTTCGCCATTTTTAACAATGAGCAGTACATTTGGTAAGCCTTTTGGTAATTTACAAGTCCAATACCTCCAGCAGCAAATTGGGAAGAATCAATTCAAGAGTATTTCGGGTTGCCTTAGGGTAGGGTTTGAAAAATGAATATAAACGTTGAAAAATCAAAATACAAATAAACCGGTTGAAAATAATGAATTATTGAACCCAAACTGTGGAGAGCTGACAAAATAGATTAAGTCTTAGACATAATGTGTATTTTTATTATGATATAGTTAAATAGTAAAAAAAAATATTTAAGTCAAAAAATACTTAATGGAGATTAAGCCTTGATTTAGGTTTTAAAGATCATTAAGTTCTAAAAAAACCCGTACTTAATGATGTTTCAGTAGAAAATGATTAACCTCCATTAAGAGTTACTGTATAATGTCTAATAAACAAAACGTAGTAAATTACTCTTTTTATAACTATCAATTCAAATAATTTCTATATTTTTAATACGTTTCGCTTTAATTATAATTTTTTATCATGCAATTGAGCAATCACAAAAATTTGTGCCTTTTATAAGAACATCAAGATTGTGATAATATTTTTGAGAACTTTTGAAATCTTTACACTGTTAAGTTTTATCATGTCGTGAAAAATGAGAAACTCTTTTTTAAAGGTTATCGGGATGTTATCCTTCTAAGGTGGTGCTTTATTAGGAGCAATGTCCGGAACTACAATGTTATACCCAGCTCCTGGATTCAATGTAGATGCGACCTTGAATGCAATCGATCAATTCAAAGCAACAAATATTCTGGGCACTCCAACAATGCTAAATGACATGATTGCACATCCAGACCTAAAGGTAATTTTAATGCTCAGACAATTCATTTTAAAAAAGATAGATTTTGATAATCCACTCTAAAAAAAACAAGATTCACGTTTAGCAGCGAAATTTTGTTGGTACGTAAATAACTTTGTATTGTCGGTTAGAAATTGGCGTTCTTGATAAATTTTGGAAATCGACAAAAAAGAAAGACAAAATATCTTTTGAACAGTTGTTGATAGAAAGTTTTAATTTATATTTTTGAATTTTTTCGTCAAACTCCATCTTGCATTTTCATAACAAGTAGTGTGGAGTATTTCACTCATCAATTTTTGGCCTTCCAAGAAATAAAAATCTGCCAGGACAAAATTTTGCTTAGGTCGAGCGAAATCCCAAAATCATATTTTTGAAGCCATAATTTCATCATTTTGTGTAATGAAAGATGTACTATTCAAAAACGTTATGTAAACTCACACCTTTTATTTTCACCACTATTGGTGGCAGAAATGTTTCACATTATGGATGGGGTTAGTTCCTGGGAAAACCGTTTTTGGACAAGTAAGGTACCAAATAATTGAAGTGACCTTATTGTTGCATTTTTCCTGCTGATATCCTTCCCCAACCTAAGTACATCTCAAAAATTCTTGTAATCTTTATAGAGTGTGTAACACACTGTGTTCGAATCTCACTTATGTTGTCTTAGTGATGGCTTGAGTGATTAACGCCGATCAAATTGGGCGGTCCGAATATTAAGCACCCTTGCTTATAATCAGACTCAAGACAATCACTGAGACAACATCAGTGAGATTCGAACACGCGGTTAAGAGATAACAAGCATTTTTGAGATAAACTAAGGTCGGGAAAAGGATATGGAAAAACAAACAAAAAATACCAAAAATCTTCAAACTTGACCTTCAAAATTTTAAAAACATGATTTTATACCTGATTTAACTCCTTCTACCCCCTTATCAACAAAAAATTAATTTTAAACATATCTTTAAGCCTTATTTACATTGTATCTATCGAACATAATAAAATCACACGTTAAAAAGAATAGTGGTTACGCATTCTAACCAAAGTGTAATAAAAGGATATGGGCGTTCCGAAAATCATTTTTTTTCAGGAATTTGATTATTCACATCTGCGATATATTTGCATGGGTGGTTCTCCAGTGGCCCCTTCGCTTGTCCGAGATTGTCGCGAAGTTCTTCATTGCGAAACGGGTGTTGGTTACGGAATGACTGAAAATTCTTGTGCAACAGTAATGACTTGGAATTTTTGCCCACCAGAAATAAGCTCAGGATCTATTGGCAGACCGCTTGCTGGAATTGAGGCAAAATTAGTTGATCCAGCTACTGGAGACGATGTCGAAAAAGGTTCTATTGGAGAATTATGCACAAGGAAAAGAATTACAACAAAATTTTGCAATATACAGAAACTACTGTAGATAAAGCGGTAGGCTGTCCTCGCTGAAGCATAAAACCAAAATCAGCATTTTTGAAAAATATGAGAAGTCATACCTTAATTTTAGTCATAGCGAAAATCATATTTGAAATACATTTTTTTGTGAATTTCGAAAAATATTTTTGGGTAAATTTGGCAATTTGGTAGTAATTTTTCGACCTTCATATTAACAAGTGTCAATCGAAGTCAAAATTTTTAAACCTTCTTGAGAGCACACTGAAAAACTTGCTCAAATCGTCAGTTTAAAGTGTGACTTGCAGTTTTTTCTCAGAAAGTTACTCGAAAGAAAATTCGGTTAAGCAATTAATTATTGGGGTATGACGCCGTCATAATGACGTTGTTATACCATTTAATTAAAAAAACATTAATTTATTTAGTTTTTGGAACTTTTGACCTGTTAGCTTGATTCTGATTGGTTGAAATTGGAACCAATCATAATCACTAATTTAGTTCCAAGTGTAGTTTTTTGTGCTGATAAATGGTGAAAATATAATTTTTTAATTATTTTGTCTTTCCAGCGCTAAAAAATAATCTTCATTGTAGCAAAAACTTAATGTACCATAAAAAATTTTTCTTGTTTTTGATTGAACATCAAATAAAAACAATTGTGCTTAAATTTTTATCTAGAAAAATTGAGCTGTAAAATTTTTCTTTATGAATTCTTTAAAATATTTTCAATTGCACTCATTTCTATAAAAATGGTAATTAAATATCATAAAATCATTGATTGTTTATGAATTTTGATCATGAGAGCTTGAAATTTTTTTCGTGATGACAAAAAAGTATAAGAGTTGCTTATATCATGCAAAATTTTTGTCAGAGGTTATATGCTATTTGCAGGATACGTGAAAGATCCTGAAAAAACCGCCGAAAGTATGTTACCTGGTGGCTGGTGGAAAACTGGAGATTTGGCTGTTTTACAAGATAACGACACATTCAAAATGACTGGACGATCCAAAGATATGATTATTAGAGGAGGCGAAAATATTCAACCTACAGAAATTGAAAATTATTATAATGAAATTGAAGGAATTGAAGATATTTACGTTATTGGAGTTCCATCAAAGCGTTTAGGTGAAGAAGTTGCAGCTTATATCAAGGTAAATTACAAAATTATATGACAGCTGACGATTCATTGATCAAAAAAGCTCTAACGGCATC